>CATIWC010003221.1:0-62865 GCA_948472305.1 Vicia faba | reverse complement strand
TATCTCTATTCTCATGATATCAATTCAATATTGGTAGGGTGTTGGTGATGCAGATTGGGGTAGGAGTGCTGATGATAGAAAGAGTACATATGGTGTATGTTTCTTTCTTGACAATAATTTAATCTCATGGTTCAACACGAAGCATAATTGTGCCTCATTATCTACTGCAGAAGCTGAGTATGTTGTTGCAGGAGATCCGTTTCACTCAATTACTTTGGATGAAACAAATATTGAAAGAGTACAATATCAAACGAGATGTCATGACATTATTCTGTGACAACTTGAGTAAAATTAATATTTTAAAGAATCATGTCCAACACAGTAGAACCAAACACATTGACATTCATCATCGTTTCATCAAGAAACTTATGGAAGATAAAATTGTAAACCTTGAACATATAATAACTGAAATACTGTTAGCTGACATATTCACCAAAGCCTTGGATGCATCTTAGTTTGAAATACTAAGTGGTTCTCTTGGTATTTGCATATGTGAGAATTTGTAGCAATCAGTTCATGAGAGGCATGCAAGAATAAAAAGATCCTCTCTCTCTCTCTCTCTCTCTCTCTCTCTCTCTCTCTCTCTCTCTCTCTCTCTCTCTCTCTCTCTCCTCTCTCTCTCTCTCTCTCTCTCTCTCTCTCTCTCTCTCTCTCCTCTCTCTCTCTCTCTCTCTCTCCTCTCTCTCCTTCTCTCTCTCTCTCTCTCTCTCTCTCCTCTCTCTCTCTCCTCTCTCTCCTCTCTCTATATATATATACTATATATATATATATATATATATATATATATATATATATATATTATATATATATATATATATATATATATATATAATATTATATATATATACTATATATATATATATATATGACCTTTATTTATGGACATGAAATATTCCTTTTTTTGCCGGATCTGTAATAACTCTATAAGTTGTTGTGTTTTTGCACTATGACAATTATGGTTTTGTTATAGTCTTCTATTGATGCTCCTTGGTTTTATTTTTCAAAACTTTGCCAAATTGTGACAAAAGGGGGAGTAATATGTTGTGTGCATACAAGTATGATATGTGTTCCTATTTATGCATGTGTGAGCTGACCTCTCTTTGTGTGTGAGCTATGGTGTTTGATATGTGTATGCTACTTCTGTTGATGTGTTTTGTTTTTATGTGGTATTCTACATGTGTGTTTTAGTTTGATTTACTATAGCATATCTTGCAAGAGTTGTTATAGCCAAAATTTCCCAAAGGAGGAGATTTTTGTTATTTTTGTTGGTTGCTTTTGGTAAAACAACATGGGTAGTACAAGATGCTTGGTTGTTCTGATGCATTATGTGGGACAAGACATTTCAGCGCGTGTGCAACATTTGCCCTTAGTCTGAAAGACAGATTTAGTGAGTGAATCTGAGCGTGTTTTTTGGTCGATTCCTAGAAGATTTGTCATTTATGTTTTGTATCTCTTATAAAGATAAAGTTAAGAAAGATTAGCTAAAATATTGTCTATGATTATATCAAATCTAAGAAATTTAAATTGATTTTAAAAGCTTATCTTGTTGGACAAGCAAATAAAATCTTCATAAAAAATAAATATGCATCAAATCAAATCCTTTAAAGACCATGCAAATGAAGTGCTATATATAAAGACTCTTTCCTAACAAAGGAAACATGTAATTATTGAAGATATTTTGTGATATAGTTTTATTCTTTGAGTCTTTGTATTCTTTTCATTTATTGTAAACCTCTAAACAAGCCTAACATGAAAATTCAAGGAATAGAGGTAGGTTGTTGGTTGAGTTGTAATCCAACATCTTTAATCTATTAAAAACATAAGATCACTATGGTAGTGATTAAGAGAAAGTGAGAGGGGTTCTCATATTTAGGGGGGAGTCCTAAATAGAAAGACATATGTTCTTTCTAAATACCAAATATGAGACTTCCCTGTTGCTTGGAGGATGACGGGGAAAGCCTTAAACGATTGAGAGGATGTTGTTTATGATATTGAGTGATTAAGAGGCTTACACAAGTATGTGTGAGCTCCAAGTGATGTGTCTTGCTTACCCCTCAGTCGGGAGCCATATATATAGAGGTGCATGAACCTTATTGATTAATGCATGTAACTGTTGTGGCTTTCCATGTTACGTAACTGAGTTTCCTTAAAGACAAGTAATGTCCACCGTTGCTAATGATGGCTATTATCATAACGTGCACCTTTATATAATGATAAGCGGTTACACCCTCAATAGACCGGTCATTACGTAACGGCTCCATTAAGGCGGGACTCAGGGTAACCTCTAGATCTAGGGTATGAGCCCGACTTCTACCTCTTCATCTTCTTCTATGGCCGATTACATGACCCTCTGATCATACAATTCGGTTTAGGCCTTGTGATCTCGACCCTGGGTGGTAACCGGTTGATTGTCTACTTACTTTTCTCGGTCTTTCAACCATGCCTTGCCTTTTATCTCTTCTATCCCAGACAATATATCTATGTATAAACATAAGCCCCACAAGCATATGGCTTCTACCTGAAGCTTTATGGTCGGTCAACATAGAAATGGATCTATGCTCCGGGTTGGGACTCTAAGATCGAATGATGATACCTCGGTGTGCGTGTTACTCACGCCTTAGTTTCTTAACATCCTCCTAGTCCCTTAGGCCTAATCATTGCTAAGACAAATTTTGAATGTTTATACACGCTTCCTCTTCTGTAAGCGTTTCATTTCCTATAACTTTCCTTTTATAAAAACCTTTCCTTTTCTGTTTCCAAAAGACTCTCATATTTCCCTTTGCAAGTGCTCTCGTCTGTTTCTTCCAAAATCTCTCAATCGACCATTGTTACCAGGTATTTCTTCTCGTCCCTTGCCTTATTTTTTGTACATTTTTATTTTCGAGGGATGGTTATCATCAGAGAGTGTGATGATTTTGGAAATAAAAGACGTAACAGTAATGAGGAGCAGAGAATCGTATGGAAGGTGTTTATGCAAGATATGAGAGCTTCTTTAAGTGTAGATGAGTATGCACGGGTCATGAATAAAGTTTATAGTGAAGTTTTTACTTGTGAAAGTGATTCTGACCCCCGATTCTTCAGGTTCCGTGGAGGTCCTGATAGAAACTTTCGGCTCTTTTAGTGAAAAGGTGATGGGTTATGATCAAAGCTTCATGGATGAGGTGGATATAGAAAAAGCTTCGCTCTCTATGAAAGGTATCCTCTACTGGGAATGAGGACGATGTGTTCCTGGAGACATGTATCCCTAGTTAACGAGTCTGTATGTCTCGACCAAAGGGAGTACAAGACGAGTGGTTTTACTTCTATGCCGGGGTGTTGGAAGATATGTTTATCCGTATCCCTTTCACTGATTTTGAAGTGGATGTGTTAAAGATGATGAATGTATCCCCCTCTCAACTTTTCCCTAACAATTGAGGTTTTATCAAAGCTTTTAAAATGATTTGTGAAGCGTTGGATGTGACTATGACTATTGGTTTGTTATTTTCTTATTTTGAAGTCAAGAATGTAGAATCTGGGAGCTGGGTTTCCATTAGTGGCGTACCTTACAAGACCTTCCTTGAAGCCTTTACCACTAATTACAAGGGCTTAAAGGAGCGGTTCCTTCGGGTTAGGTGCAAACTGAGGTGTCCCCAGGTCATTTATACCACCGATGGTCATCCTAAGTATCCTTTGTATTGTACGGGGAGTCCTTTACCCATATTTGGGTTTGATTATGATAAGTTGAGTGATGTTGAGACTCAATCTCTGTAAGTGTTAGACTTCTTTTGTCCGTTCAAGGTCAAAGACTTGTTACCCTTGCTTGATAAAGAGGTTTTGGCCTTTCTGGGTAAGGCTCATTTTGATTCTCCATCGCCCAAGGTTTTTTTTACTCTTTTCTTACATACTCTTTTTTTATGTTTTTTTTTGCAGATAAAATGATTGATATCTCTGTTAAAGAGCAAAATAATTTTATGGTTGTTGCTTGTTCTTCCCGGAGAGGGGATGGAGGGCCTTCTGAGTCCAAATCCGACTTAACTAGTTTGGAACTTCGAGTAGAGAAGAAGAAGAAAGGACCCGGCCAGAAGGCGGGTGTTATCATCAGTGTGCCTCAATCATCGGCCAAGCATGCCTTAGAAATTGAAGATCCCTCTTAGATATCTCCAAAGTGGATAAAGACCGTAATGACGGATAAGGTCTACCGAGTTGATTGGGAAGTCTCAACTCTGATACAGGAGACTGGTGAGGGCTCGGATCCGGTCTCAAATGAGAATAAGTTATAGTCAAACATCTTTGATGGGATAAAGTTCCTTTATGACCAAATCAATACCACTGAGGATGTCAGCAAGGTGAAGAGCCTTGGTCCTCAGAAGCTCACCCAGAACCTGAGTTCTTACCTGATGAGGCGTATTGTGTTGGCCCGACATTTGTTTGAGTCTGGGGATGACTTGTGTTGTACCCCAAAATTTTCCCTCTCATACTTTCCAAGGTCTTCCCCTACATGGTTGGTCACAAAGCTTTGCCTAAAGAAAAGGAAAATTTGTGAGTGATGTTTTCTAGTTTCCTTCGATTGGCATCTCCAAAATGCCCTTCGATTGGCATCTTCAAAATGCCTTTCGATTGGCATATCCAAAATGCCTTTCGATTGGAATCTCCAAAATGCCTTTCGATTGGAATCTACATAGCGCCCTTCGATTGGCATGGACAAAGGTCCTTCGACTGACTTGTTAACAAGGTCTTTCGATTGGCATTTTAACAACTACCTTTCGATTGGCATGGTAACAGTGTCCTTCGATTGGCATTTCAACGAGGCCTTCGATTGGTATGGACAAAGGCCCTTTTATTGGCATTCCAAAAGGTCCATTTGAAGAAGCTTTCAAAGGGTCCATTCGAAGAACATGAAAAGGTCCATTCGAAGAAGCTTTCAAAGGGTCCATTCGAAGAACATGCAAAGGTCCATTTGAAGAACATGCAAAGGCCCATTCTAAGAAGCATTCCAAAGGTCCATTCGAAGAAGCTTTCAAAGGGTCCATTCGAAGAACATGCAAAGGCCCATTCGAAGAAGATTTCAAAGGATCCATTCTAAGAACATGTAAAGGTCCATTCGAAGAGGCCATCAGAGCCATTCGAAAGGGAGCATTCGAAGGCCAGTTACATATCATTCAAAATTCAAAAAAAGGGACAAGATCCCATGTGTTTGGCCAATGTTACAAATTATTATTCATGACTTTCAAACACATAATCAAGGCCTTTTAAACCTTTGCCTTCTTGTCCCATATACCCCTCTATATAAAGAGATCACAAGTGTTGCAAAAGGAGGAAGAGAACGAAAAGATTGGAGAGACTCTGCCCACAAAATCCATCAAAGGCTGTCAGAATTTTCCAAGCCAAAGCAACCCTTCAACCAAAGGTATCCACGCCCAGAAGTCCAAGATCGAACGTGCCCCATCCAAAAAGTGCCCAAATCGAAGGTTACAACTACTAGTAAGAGAGGGTAAATTGTAAAAAAAAATATTTTGCATAACACATCCATATTTGCTGTTCCATTCGATTTATCATCCTAGACAGGATCAAAGGGCTTGGGTTTGGCACCCAGGTCATATTCTTCATTTGCTAACACTTTCTGCAGATTTAGCCTGAAAATACCCAGCGAGCGTAGGATCGAAGGACCTGGGTGTCGATACCCAAGTCTTGCGTTTTATTTTGCTAACATACTTTTGCAGGTATAACATCCCAGATCAAAGGAGACACCTTCTCTGGATCAAAGCTTCCCATTGTCCCTTCTGGATCGAAAGAGCCATAGCATCCCAGATCGAAGAAGACTTCTCCTTCCTGGACCGGAGGGCATTCCCTTTCCCCAGGATCGAAGGGCAATCCCTTTCCCTGGATCAAAGGCTATTCACGCCCACTCCTTAGCCCAATCGAAAGAAGGCATCTCTCCTGAATCGAAAAGACCATAACTCTCCTGGGATCGAAACTCCCTGGATCGAAGGGTGTCCCTTGCATTTTATTTTTGTTCTCATTGAATTTTTTTTTATTTTTACATCAAAATCAAAATCACAAAAATATTAGGCTAGTTGTTTTTTCCAACTAAATTAATTTTGTAAATAAATTAATCAATTATTTTAACATCTTTTTTTTCTTAAAATTAAAATTAAATAGACTTAGGCCTTATTTTCTTTTATACCAAAAACAACAAAAATATTTTCTTTTACCTTGCGCACGTTTATTTAATTTCGTATTTTTACTATTATTGTATCTGTTTGCTGAGTGTAATAGATAAAATTAGGATATTTACTGCTTTATCCCCTTTATCCTTGTATAATGTAAATCCCCTCCCCAAAGTCTTGTAATAGCGTAAGATTTACAATTCCAGCACTTTAAATTCCTGTACATATATTAACTGCTTAGATGTATGCTAACTAGGATTACATAACAAGATATGAAAACAAACGATAGAACACCTAAATGTTTAAAGATAAATAACTGAATTGAACACACTTGCACACAAGCACCTCTAAGGTACGCCCACTTTGGTTGCCTTCAATAAAACAATCATGGGAAAAGAATGACCATTTTCAAGTAACAAAGTAGATAGCTGTTAGAAGTTTGTTCAAATATTTTTGCACTTACACACAAAAACTACTTTTCAAAATACATTTTTCAAACACTTTGTATACGTTCTCTACTATCCCGAGAAACATTACAAAGTTCGTCGTACTAAGGCATTTTCCAAACATTTTCAAACACACAAAGCACAAAGGTATTTTAAAATGAGCAAACCTCTAAGAGCCCGTGGAAAACCACAAATGGAAAGGGTGCTAACACCTTCCCTTTCCATAATCTACCCCCTTTACTCAGAAAACATCTCGAAAAGGTATTTTTCTGTTCTTTTCACCCTTTCCTTTGTTGGATAAAAGAAAAGATTGTGGCAACTCTTGCTTACCTCACATTTGCGAACAAAAAACACAAAACTAATATATATATAGTCGGTTCTGCCACCGTATCACAGAACTGGCGACTCTGCTGGAGATATACAAAAAGTGGGGTTACCTTAGAGCTAGTTCATTATATAACTGCTTTGTGTGCTTTGATTGATTTACTTTTGAGGGTATTGTTTGGGTTACTATAGATCCTACACCCAGATCTGGGGAAACCTTTTAGGTAAGTAGCAATAGATCGTGGAAACTGTGTAGGGTATATCGACACAGTTGAAGCCATGGCTACGTTGATGCGACACTTTGGTTGGTACTGGTAGCCCTTGAGTTAATCAAGGAGAATACAGGGTCGCTGCGTGGTGTCATGAAGCGTCAACTGACCTTAGAACCTTTAAATGAACAACTTGGCCATTAGAACATAGTGAGATGGCCGTCTTTGGTGTATTCCCAAAGTCGGCAGATACTCGATGCTACACTCATTGAGACTTAACTCCTGAGTTTTCTTTGGTTGCGAGTCAATCGCCTATCGAATGAAGCTTGTGGGAAGGGTAAGTGATATTGAGATCCCTTAGAACCCGGTTACTATTTATAGGATAGGTTGAACCAATCCAACTTCAAGAGGGTACTACCTTAAAACCCATGCAAGCCTAAACCTAAAGCTTCTTGTGTGACTTGTTCGCCTTCAACTTGAACTACTTGCAGGGTTTTATCATCTGACAACATGATTTCCTTGCAGGATTTGTTTACAGTCATTGTCCAATAACTTGGATTTCTTGCAAGGTTTACTTGCTTACATCACCTTACATTTTTGCTTAACGCATAACATACACATCATAACATCATGCCACAACATTTCCTTAAAAATTTCAAAGATCTCAAGAGTTTGTGATGCAGGTTATGATGTACCAGACGTCTAGCAAGGGGCGAGAGGATTTATTTTCCTCTAGCTAATGTCATCAAAAGATCTAAACACAACAAATTGAGTCAGGGGCTATGACCCACTCGATATGGTGAGCTTGACTCTTGTAGAAGGACCTTCAATGATACGGAGTGCTTCAATCAAAGCTACAAACTTCAACTACTGGCACCTTCTTGTTTAGCCCGCGAGATCCTTGAAAACATTGCATACATATATCATAAATGTCATTGCATAACAGGTAGTCTCCAATACAGGTCTCTCATGTTCTCGCTGTTTATTTCAGCAATGGCTCTCAAACAAGACAACAAAGATCTCCAAACTCAAGAGCCTTAGTTCATGGAAATGTTCCTAAACTTATCCAAGGGGCAGGAAGAGTTGAAATCACTTTTCACTGGGAACCTGGACACGAAAAATCCGGAAGACAATAAGGGCGAACAGTTGGAACAACTGCAAGCTGAAGTAGAAGCAATGAGAACCCAGATGCTTGGGAAGATGGCCCTTATCCAAAGCTTGGCTCGGGGGCAAGAAGAGTTAAGACTCCTTATCAGCAAACTTCCTCAAGATGGATGCAACCGTATGAGGCAAACAGTCAAGGCGGGGAATAAAGTCATTCATCAACCCCTGAGGGGACAAAAAGTTGGCTTTGAGAGTAGACCTTTCCAAATTGCTGCTACATCACGAGCCCAACCACAACCTCACCAACAACAACAGGGCAATCAGCGTAAGCAGAATACTGATCGGGACTTTATGAGTCTGTCGGGATACTAACTGCAAGTATACAGTTCAGTCGTTCTAGTTTTAAAAGATTATCGAACCCACAGAGACTGAGGATCAATCGCATACGATCTAATGCTACAGTTTGTTTGACTAAGCGATGAATATTCGATTTTTGGGGGAGACAGTTTAATTAAAAATAATAGTAATAGTTATACCGGTATGTGATAATCGGACTTCGGGAATTCGGTGAATCGCTTGGCCTATAAAGTATTTCGGTAAAAGCTAATTGTTTAAAAACCTGAGACATACACTCTCGTGTTCTTGAAATAAGTTATGCTACTAAACCTAGTGGATGCACTTTAAATTTAATAACACTTTTTGAAAACAATTTGAGTTTAATTAATTTATTAAAACACTCTCGCGTATTTAAAAATTAATGTTTCGTTACCACTATCTGGGTTGAACCCCAGCTCTCGCATGCATGTTCTTGCCTTAATTAATTTCCCACTCTCGTGGCAAAATCGTGTTAATTAACCTCTCACTCTCGTGACAAGGGTAGTTAAATTAATCTTGGAAATTGGAAACCAGAAATTGTTTTATAAATACTTTTGGCCAAGGTATCACTGAATTCTTTCAGTTCTTAAGAGTCACATACCGGTATTAATAATTTAGCCGGACATAATAAATTTAACAGCAATGCAATTCAAAATATAATTAAGAACAATAATTGGCATAATATAAAAAACGAATAAATATTAATTGCAATAAAAACCTGGAATCAAAGTTGCTATGGTAATATTAAAGTATTACAATAATCCTTGAGCTTGATTGCAGTAAATAAATCGTGTTAATTCTTGTATGAAGAATTAACACCTAAAACTAAAAACTAAAGCTTGGAATGAAAATTACAGCAGCTTAGAAAAACTCTAAAACAAGGAAAATAGAAATAATTGGAAAAGAATAATAAATTGGCTCTGAGAAAATTCCTTCGATGCCTGGTACTTTGCACTGGCACACACATATATAGCAGAGGAAAAATAGCAGTTGGAAATCTTGAGGAAAGGTTGAATGGAGAAAATATAGGGAGCACTATTAGTGGGTGGAGGGAAAATAGCAGAACGAGTCTGCCCTTGCATTGCCCACGTCTCCACCCATTTATAACGTCCATCTTCACGTGCGTGACGGTCTTCACAGGTGGGTGACGGTCGTAACGCGCTTAAGTAGCGCATTACACTCGTCAGTGATGTGTGACGAGCGTTACTCCAAGTTGGGGGGCGTTACGCCCGTCACAAGGGTGTAACGACCGTCACTGCTCCAAAAATCCAAACTTTGTATTTTTAGTTCTTTTTCTCTTTGTTTATTGTCTAGCCTTCTTCATCTTGTCCTTTTCCATTGGTTTGAGTTGACAAATGTTATACTTGTAAAAAGACAAATAATCTTGGAATAATCGGGGGTTAGACGACTTAATGAAATATAAAATCGGTAAAAAGCGTGGTAATTATATGATATGTTTTCTCGTTATCAAATTCCCCCATACTTAACCCTTTGCTTGTCCTCAAGCAAATAGTCATTCGAAAGGTCGGACAAGTTTTGTCAAGCGCATAAGCATGACATACCTTGGATTTTTAAAGTAATTTCGGGAAATCATCGTCGATTCGGCCAATACTTGAGTAAAACACTAAAGATACTCTAAGGACACAAGCAATAAGCTTAGTCGTAGGCTTCCATTTCAAACGAGCTATCCAATGGTTCCATTATAATTCCGCCCGGAGTTCCTCGTATCTATTTCCCTCGGTTTCGTTCTGGCGTAATCACATTAAGCCCTTTGTCTTAGCACGCACGTAGTGGAGTAACCGGTTAGTGACTTTGATCCTTTTAGCACGGGGTCTGGTACATGAATGTTGCAACCCTACATATGTTATCCAAATTGGAGGTTGTGGGGGATCGGGCCGTAGCACGCCCTACCGAGTTCAGAACCAGATACCTCTGAACCAACCAACACTGGATTCCTTCATTATTTGCTCAACTCTTATATGTGCCAGTATATTTTGGTACACAAATTTTCTTTTCTTTTAGCAGCGAGATAGGAAGGATATTTTTAGGATCAGGCATCAAACACTTATATTCATCGATTCTCCACGTGGTTTGTGTCAAGACGGTGCTGACTACTAGTATAAACTACTAGGGGTTACTTCTAGAACTTGAAACTCCAGATATCGGTATAATGGTTATTGAAACAGATCGCGTAAGTAGGAAGTCTACTGTGTCATAACCGTATCGATCTTGTTATGTCGTTTTCGGCTTCCTCAACTGGGATTTCGTTAAAATAGGTATGTCGGGCTAATGCGAAGATAAATTTTTTTTGGTATGGCTAAATAAAGCGAAGAATTTGAATCGAGACATATCGTAAGAATTTACTAGTTTATAAAAGATTGAAAGGTACCTCTCCCACACAAAATTCGACATTGTCCTCAATGTTGCGGTATATAGGCGGGGAAGTACAATTACAAAAACAAACGGAAAATAAATGAAACAGAAAAATAATAAATTACATAGAAATTAAAGAAAGACTACTGGTGACCACGTCCTCTACTCCTGGTGCGAGAGCGTCTGGTAGGAGTGGCTTTAGTGTCAGTGTCTTGGAAACCAAGGGTGCTGACGTCCATCCTTAAGGCGTTAAGCTCTGACAGGGCCTCATCTAACCTCTCATTCATGTTGCGCTGCCCAGTCAAGATCTGAGTGTTTTGAGCGCAGAGAGACTCAAATTGTTCATGTTGCCTTCTTTCAAGTGCCGTGTTCATTTGGTTATGCATATGGAGGGCGCGGAGGATGTCTTCAAGATTAATAGGAGGAGGTGCAGATGAGGATCCTGGAATGTCGTGGACTGAAGGAGCACTATCCAACTCTTCTTGCATTTCGTCTGCGGGGGCTACAGGTTGGTCTTCATGAGCAGGTGCACGCTCTGCGAGAATTTCAGGCTCGAACAACCAGTTTGCTCGGTTACTTGGATCGATTCGGCCCCTGCAAGGCAAAATGATGTTCTGATAGACAGTGTTCCTGATTACAGGGTGGAATCTTCCATCTTTCCGCTCGTAAATGAGATGTGCGGCTTTGCAGTGATCTAAAGTTAGCAAAGTCGGTGCCATAGAGGTCAAGGTTGCGAGAGCAGCACCGTAGTTCAGACCTATGGCAAGTGAAGTGACCAGCCCTCCGAAATAAAATGGTTTTCCGCCTCTAGCACAAATAGAGTGGATGTGAACGAGTAAGAACGGGGCGGCATTGATCTTTTGCCCAGTGAACGCGCAATGCAAAAAGAATAGCTCCTTGGAGTTGAGCTTATGGTTGCTGTCGCGGGCGAAGATTGTGTTGCTAAGGATGCGGTGGAAATAGCGGATGGTTGAATTATGAATGTGGGTGGCATTCAGGTGGTCGTAGGATCCGACACGGATATTCGTCAAACTGTACCATAAGTTGAAAGCTTCCTCACCAAAATTATCCGGCACCCGGAGGTGAACACCTTCGTCCGAACAAAAGCCTAAAAGTCGGGCGATGTCGGATTGAGGCAACTCGTGCTCAATGCCAAACATGCGGAATTTGGCCAGGCCTGACAGTTGGTTCGTGGCACCTGGCAGAGTGATGTAAACAAATGAACTCAAGAACTCAAGAGTAAGAGTTTCATAGATCGGTCTTGGTTCGCGGCACAAGTTCCACAAATCCACACTTTGCAATAATTGGCGGACACTGTCAAGTAGTCCCAAACTCCTCAGGCAATCGATGTCAACGTACCGTGTGGGTTGGAGACCTCGACGTTGAAATTTCTGAAACTTTTCCCGTTGATTCTCTCCTTGTTCACCGATTCTGAAAGTGAGGGCGGGAGCTTGTGAGTTGTTGGCCATGGTGTAGGTAGATTTTGATTTTGGAATATGAAATTAGGGTACTGTGTGGATGGTAATTTGGTGTTGGGAGTTTAGAAGTTAGAAGAAAAATGGAGTGGAGTGAGTAGTTTTCGTGTGATGTGGTAACAATGGGGAAATGGGTTTATGAAGGGAATGGTTGCAACGGTTCTGTAATAGCCGTTCTGATACATTGTATGCGTGGCGGTCGTCACGAGGGTGTGACGGTCGTCATAAGGCAAAAAGGCGTGTTACGCTCGTCACAAGGGTGTGACGGTCGTAACGCGTTCAGTGTCATTAATGAGACAACTGTTACAGGACCGTTGGGGGTGTTTATATATATTTATATATTTTTATTATTTTCTTGGTAATAAGGTTTGAAGTGTTTTAAATTTTTGAAATATTTTAATTAATTAAAGTTTTGAATATATTAAAGTAATCTAATAATTAAAGTTTTGTAATATTAGTTACCAGCACATAACGAAATAGTAATATTGCGGTAAACATAAACTGTAAATAAAAAGAAATAAACAGTATGCTGAAGATGAAAAGAAATGAAAATTAAAATAAACTTGGTACTTTAAATAATTGAATAAATTTATAATAAATTGTTTCGAAATAACTAGAAATAAAAATGATAAAATGCTGAAATAATAACTAGAATCCCTCCCACACTAAAACTAAACAGTGTCCCCACTGTATGTACAAATGCGAGAGAAAAGAATAGGATAACAATGGCAACTCTAGCCACGGGGAGGCGGAAACATATGCTGGTGCATGTAATCCAGCTGATCGGTCACCAAATCCATGAAGGCTATGAAGTCCACCCGGAGAGATATCAGCTCGCCCAGCATGTCAGTAATTGCTTCATGCAAAGAGTGCAGGGTAACAGTAGGTGAATGTGGTGTAATCTCTGGAGCCTGGGTGGCGGTCTCAGCGGAAGTAGCCTGCTGTTCCCAAGGATCGGGGAACTCATGGTATCCTGGTGGTGTGGCAGGATCTTCATCAGCATTAGTAGTGTTGGGGACCTCATAAATGTCAACTGTAGATGGTGAGGAGGGCGGTGTAGCAGGATGGTGAAGGTCAAAAAGCCAGTTATCTCCGTTATGCACACTGGTGATAGGGTCCGGAAGCTTAAACTGGTGGATGATCTGATGATTAATTAACAGCTCAAATTGATCTGGTCCAAGGTTTCCGATAAAGCTAGTGTTGAAACAGAATGCGATGTCCATCGGCTTTATTCCATAAAGCGGGGCTGATCCGAGCATAGGCATGCGGAGTCCAATTGCATTTGATAGCATGGTAACTAAACCACCCAACAGGATTGGTGCATTTGGAGTCTGGATGATACGCTCCATATTAGCGAGCATGTAAGCGGCACCGTTTACCGGACGGCTCTGGGATGCACAATACATAATGAATAGCTCATCGCGGGCAACGACACCAAAAACTTGATCGGGACTTTATGAGTCTGTCGGGATACTAACTGCAAGTATACAATTCAGTCGTTCTAGTTTTAAAAGATTATCGAACCCACAGAGACTGAGGATCAATCGCATACGATCTAATGCTACAGTTTGTTTAACTAAGCGATGAATATTCGATTTTTAGGGGAGACAGTTTAATTAAAAATAATAGTAATAGTTATACCGGTATGTGATAATCGGACTTCGGGAATTCGGTGAATCGCTTGGCCTATAAAGTATTTCGGTAAAAGCTAATTGTTTAAAAACCTGAGATATACACTCTCGTGTTCATGAAATAAGTTATGATACTAAACCTAGTGGATGCACTTTAAATTTAATAACACTTTTTGAAAACAATTTGAGTTTAATTAATTTATTAAAACACTCTCGTGTATTTAAAAATTAATGTTCCGTTACCACTATCTGGGTTGAACCACAGCTCTCGCATGCAGGTTCTTGCCTTAATTAATTTCCCACTCTCGTGGCAAAATCGTGTTAATTAACCTCTCACTCTCGTGACAAGGGTAGTTAAATTAATCTTGGAAATTGGAAACCAGAAATTGTTTTATAAATATTTTTGGCCAAGGTATCACTGAATTCTTTCAGTTCTTAAGAGTCACATACCGGTATTAATAATTTAGTCGGACATAATAAATTTAACAGCAATGCAATTCAAAATATAATTCATAACAATAATTGGCATAATATAAAAAACGAATAAATATTAATTGCAATAAAAACCTGGAATCAAAGTTGCTATGGTAATATTGAAGTATTACAATAATCCTTGAGCTTGATTGCAGTAAATAAATCGTGTTAATTCTTGTATGAAGAATTAACACCTAAAACTAAAAACTAAAGCTTGGAATGAAAATTACAGCAGCGTAGAAAAACTCTAAAACAAGGAAAATAGAAATAATTGGAAAAGAATAATAAATTGGCTCTGAGAAAATTCCTTCGACGCCTGGTACTTTGCACTGGCACACATATATATAGCAAAGGAAAAATAGCAGTTGGAAATCTTGAGGAAAGGTTGAATGGAGCAAATATAGGGAGCACTATTAGTGGGTGGAGGGAAAATAGCAGAACGAGTCTGCCCTTGCATTGCCCACGTCTCCACCCATTTATAACGTCCATCTTCACGTGCGTGACGGTCGTCACAGGTGGGTGACGGTCGTAACGCGCTTAAGTAGCGCATTACGCTCGTCAGTGATGTGTGACGAGCGTTACTCCAAGTTGGGGGGCATTACGCCCGTCACAAGGGTATGACGACCGTCACTGCTCCAAAAATCCAAACTTTGTATTTTTAGTTCTTTTTCTCTTTGTTTATTGTCTAGCCTTCTTCATGTTGTCCTTTTCCATTGGTTTGAGTTGACAAATGTTATACCTGTAAAAAGACAAATAATCTTGGAATAATCGGGGGTTAGACGACTTAATGAAATATAAAATCGGTAAAAAGAGTGGTAATTATATGATATGTTTTCTCGTTATCAAATACATCTGAAAGAAGCTTTACCGAAATCAACATGTCATTGGCTCAAGCATTGCAACACATGTTGGAGGCCAAGTTGGTTACGTTAAGGGACCCTCCTCAGAATCCCAACACAGCCTCCCCAAGGTATAATCCAAATGCAAGATGTGTGTACCACTCCAACAGTCTTGGACATGACACCAATAGTTGTTGGACATTGAGAAATAAAATTCAAGACCTGATTGATGAAGGAGCACTAGAATTCGCACAAGATGGTCAACTGGAATTCTCCCGCCATTCCTCAAAGGCACGTCATCTAAAGGGATAAGTTCTGACAAGAAGGATCTTCGTTCATTGGAATTTTCAAGTTATGATTGTCTTTTGATTTGTTCGAACACGTATTTATGTCAAACTTTGTTATTTCATCAATGCATTGCATATGGTTGTCTTGATTTATTCGTTGTCACTATACTTAAATTGTGTTTTAATTCCTTTTTGTGATATTCAACTCTCGATCAAAAGCTTTGATCCTTTAGAGGGAGGATGACGAAAACGATACCACAATCCATACGGTGTGCTTTTGAACAAGCCTTGCTGACGATGTATAGGCGTTGTTTCAAATCCCAAACAATGGAGTTATAAGGAAGATAATCCCTAGTCAACCCATTTGAGCCAAAGAAGTAGGATTTTATTCTTTTCTCACAAATTAAAACCCTTAATCATAACCTGGGGCAGGGTAGTTTCTCAGTCAATGCAGATGCGTATGTAGTCGCAATCTTCCGCTTCGTACACAATGAATGGCATCGAAGACTTCCTTCCAAATCAAAAGACGGTGATGGTTCCGCATAATCGTCAAGACAGACAGTCATTATCTCTCACAATAAAAGCCCGCTAAGTCAAAACCTATGAAGGAGACTTAAGAAAAAAACTGAGGCATCCCGCTGACTGTAATCACAAAAGAAATAGTTCAGGAAAAAGACAGGGATTACAAAAAAAAAGAAATAGGTCCTACAAATCCTCAACAAAAGAAAAGGTTACAAAATGATTGTTCCTTCTCAAACAAACGTTCAATTTCTGAACCATCACCCGAATACCAAGGACAAGATGCCATACTAGGATTCAAAATGCACAATTAACTGAGCATAGGACTGATGAACATCACGAAGAACGGGTGGGTACAAATAAAATTTGAGCCTCTATCCTTTGTGTCTTAAACCGTGAACCAAGCCACACTACAACCTTTAAAAGTCCTAACTGAAGCATAGGTTAGTTCAGAAGCATACTGTTACAAAAGGTATCCTGACTCCTGTAGGACTTGCTATAAATCCTGAGTTGATATCACTCTCTTGCAAAATTTGTTTTAATGAAAAATGAATTTTCAAACTTCAAGACAGACATAAGCTTTGCATTCTTAAAATACCATTGATTGCATATAATTATTTGTTCAACAACAGAGAAATTCGTATGACGAATATCTAGTGAACAAAAACCTTCTCAATGAAAAAGATCACCTCAAGTGGAAAAACACTTCCAACCAAGGGGCACAACATGATCATTGTCCATCATCTGGGGAAGTCAAGTCAAGATTCAAGGAACCTCTCAAAGATGTCAAATAGCTAGGGGCATATCTCCATCTGAACCACTTGGGGCATTGGACATGAATTCTAGCAACGAATCCTGCACGGTCAAATAAATATCTTCTAGCAGTGTGGCAACACGTACTACTATGGACAGTGACAATTCTCCGTACCAGGTGAACGTGGACATAGTCGGAAAATACTACGCATGAACAAAGACCTGCTAGGTTGACCGGCCTAGGCAAAAATAAGGGCATCTCGGCGAACCAAAAGAGTTCGGTTAAAAATTAGGGATAAAAATATAAAAAATATTTTTACACCCGACAAGTCGAAAACCTGAAAAGGTGACTTGAGCAAAAAAGGGTATCCCGATGGACTGAAAATCTGAAAAGAGTGTCCAGGAAAAAATTAGGGATTAAAGCGTACGACTACGTCATGTCATCTTGTCATTTGTCTAATCGATAGAAGGTTTATTACCCTGATCTGCATTCACCAAGGACTCTAAGAGTATGGACAACAGTCAAACCATCTACAAAATCCCCGGTTGATATTTCCTACAACAGGTATCGAGATAGGGACATTCTACTACAAGGTCACTGCCATGTTCTTAGCATGCATCCTACTGATGTCAGGTGTTATCATACCCTAGGTGGAGAAAAATCTCCAAATTACTGCTCCAATGAAAATTCCCCAATGAAGTCGCCAAGCTTCTCAGGATTCCCCAAGAGGATTACGGAGTTTCCCTTCCCCGACAGACACATTCTAAATAAAGCAGATTCTCATCTAGAAACAGTTCAGGTACGATCCAAGAACGGATGTCATCCTGACACTTACTCCAGATTCTCATCTAGAAACGGTTCAGGTACGATCCAAGAACGGATGTCATCCTGATACTTACTCCAGATTCTCATCTAGAAATGGTGCAGGTACGATCCAAGAATAGATGTCATCCTAACACTTACTCCAGATTCTCATCTAGAAACGGTCCAGGCACGATCCAAAGACAGATATCATCCTGACACTTACTCCAGATTCTCATCTAGAAATGGTTCAGGTACGATCCAAAAATGGATGTCATCCTGATACTTATTCCAGACTATTTTCTAGCAACAGTTCAGGTACGATCCAAAACGGATGTCATCCTGATACTTAGTCCAGATTATCTTCTAGCAACAGTTCAGGTACGATCCAAAATAGATGTCATCCTGATACTTAGTCCAGATTATCTCCTAGAAATAGTTCAGGTACGATCCAGAGACAGATGTCATCCTGATACTTATTCAGACCATCTTTCAAGTACAGTACAAATACGATCCAGAGACGGATGTCATTTTGACACTCATTCAACCATCTTTCAAGTACAGTGCAGATACGATCCAAAGACGGATGTCATTCTGATACTTATTCAATACATGTTCAAGTACAATCACGACATAGACTCATCCACAAAATCTCCAACAGGCACATGGGCAGAAACATCCTGATGCAAAGTCATCGACGTATCCTCAACATACGTCCTAGTGACATCTATGTTCCCCACAGAGCAAAAACAACCAGAGTTTTACCCTCTTCTTCCCCATGCAGGGATTACCTTCTCCAGCTGAAGTCTGTTTTCCCCAGCCCAGTTCAAACAGTTTATAAAACCCCCTCCCGAGTAGAGTTTATTTCTTAAACTGTGGAAGCTCATTTCCCAACAGAGTTTATTTCTCTACATCGGCAGAATCTTCCAACAAGCATATCTCTCCATAGAGTTATCCTCGAGCAGAATCAATTCTCAAGCAGAGCCAATCCCCAATAGGTTATCCTTAAAGAGAAAGAGGAAATCCTCAACGAATCATCTCCATTCATCATCCCCAACGGAAATGAAGGATTCAGCTTCCCAATACTCTCCAGCAGTAGTCCGAGATTTATTTTCCCAAACTGGGAAACATCTCAATAACATCCCATATTCATACATCATGGCATGTGCTTACACATCGCACACAACATAATCTCATTTATTTTGAGAACATCGTCACAATGCATTTCATACATCATGATATTGCATATGACTAACTCTTTACCTTTTTCAGGGAAAGTTCAAATCAACAAACACCGCTACTTATGTGACCTGGTAGTCTTCTCAAAAGCTACATCTAACAAAGGGCTATTTCAGCAATTCCCTCAGAAAGATGTTAATCCAAGACCTTCTCTAGTTCAGTTAGATCGACACCGAGATCTCTCTGATTTCCTTTCCAGTTGAAGAAAATTGTGAAGCCTGGATTTCGACCAGATAACGGTATAAGGTGCTGCGAAGCCTGGAACCCGACCAGATAGTAGTTCACTTCCTTAAAGACACTGTGAAGCCTGGATTTCGACCAGATAACAATATAAAGTGCTGCAAAGCCTGTAATCCGACCAGATAGCAGTCTACCCTGTCAGTTATAATGAAGCCCGGAACCTGACCGGATAATAGTCAATCCACAATTTAAGACATTGTGAAGCCTGGATTTCGACCAGATAATAGTATGAGTTGTGAAGCTTGAAATCCGACCAGATAGTAGTTTACTTCTTCAAAGACACTGTGAAGCCTAGATTTCGACCAAATAACAATATAAGGTACTGCGAAGCCTGGAATTTGACCAGATAGTAGTTCACTTCTTCAAAGACACTATGAAGCCTGGATTTCGACCAAATAATTGTATAAAGCGCTGTGAAGCCTGGAATCTAACTAGATAGTAGTTTAACCTGTCAGTTACTATGAAGCCCGGAACCTGACCGGATAATAGTCAACCAACAATTTAAGACGTCGTGAAGCCTGGATTTTGACCAGATAATAGCATAAGGTGCTGCGAAGCCTGGAATCCGACCAGATAGCAATTTACTCTGTCAGTTACTATGAAGCCTAGATTCGACCGAATAATATACCTCATATTTAAGTTGAAGCCTGGACCCGACCAAATAACAGCTTAATTTCTTCAAATTACTGAAGCTTGGATACAACAAGATAACAGTACACCTCAAATTCAAGTTGAAGCTTGGACCCGACCAGATAACAACTTATTTTCTTCAAACTGCAAAGCTTGTGTACGAACAGATAACATTTTAATATCATTTCCCCAGTAAGTCGTTGTGAATCCTGGAGCACGACCAGATAACAGTTAGCCTTATTATCCTCAACAAGACATTGTAAATCCTGGATCCTGACCAAATAGCAGTTCACTTCCGTCTCTTCAATCAAATGATGACTCCCCAGTAGAGCAACGGACAACTAAAGCTCCTAAAACTCTATGATCCAAGACAGAGACCAACATTCCTCATCGGAGTCCTCTCTAACATCAAGAGCAGGAATTCCCATAAAAGAAAATCTCATGAAATCAACATTCATCTGGATGGCATCTTTAATCCCATCTCTGATGACTCTCCATCATGTTCCGTGGATGGCATCTTTAAGCCCATCTCCGACAGTCTCATGTCACCTTTTCCAAATGGAATCTATAATCCTATTCCCGTTATTATTCACCAACAGTATCACTTCAGACGAGTGAAAATTTCTGGGTACTCTAGTGTTCAATCATCTTCCACCCTCAGATCACGAAAGACAGACAAGCCAATCTACATCTTAAGGTTTAAGAAGATTGAACAGGGGAAACTGTTGTACCCCAAAATTTTCCCTCTCATATTTTCCAAGGTCTTACCCTACATGGTTGGTCACAAACCTTTGCCTAAAGAAAAGGAAAATTTGTGAGTGGTATTTTCAAGTTTCCTTCGATTGGCATCTCTAAAATGCCCTTCGGTTGGCATCTCCAAAATGCCTTTAGATTAGCATCTCCAAAATGTCCTTCGATTGGCATCTCCAAAATGCCTTTCAATTGGCATCTCCAAAATGCCTTTCGATTGGCATCTCAAAAATGCCTTTCGATTGGCATCTACATAGCGCCCTTCGATTGGGGTGGACAAAGGTCCTCCGACTGGCCTGTTAACAAGGTCTTTGGATTGGCATTTTAACAAGTACCTTTCGATTGGCATGGTACAGTGTCCTTCGGTTGGCATTTCAACGAGGCCTTCGATTGGTATGGACAAAGGCCCTTCTATTGGAATTCCAAAAGGTCCATTTGAAGAAGCTTTCAAAGGGTCCATTCAAAGAACATGCAAAGGTCCATTCGAAGAAGCTTTCAAAGGGTCCATTCGAAGAACATGCAAAGGTCCATTCGAAGAACATGCAAAGGCCCATTCGAAGAAGCATTCTAAAGGTCCATTCGAAGAAGCTTTCAAAGGGTCCATTTGAAGAATATGCAAAGGCCCATTCTAAGAAGCTTTCAAAGGGTCCATTTGAAGAACATGTAAAGGTCCATTCGAAGAGGCCATCAGAGCTATTCAAAAGGGAGCATTCGAAGGCCAGTTACATATCATTCAAAATTAAAAAAAAAAGGGACAAGATCCCATGTGTTTGGCCAATGTTACAAATTCTCATTCATGAATTTAAAACACATAAGCAAGGCTTTTTAAACCTTTGTCTTCTTGTCTCCTCTACCCCATTTATATAAAGAGATCACAAGTGTTGTAAACAGAGGAAGAGAACGAAAAGATTGGAGAGACACTGCCCACAAAATCCATCAAAGGCTGTCAGAATTTTCCAAGCCAAAGCAACCATTCAACCAAAGGTATCCACACCCAGAAGTCCCAGATCGAAGGTGCCCCCATCCAAAAAGTGCCTAAATCGAATGTTACAACTACTGGTAAGAGAGGGTAAATTGTCAAAAATTTGTATTTTGCATAACACATCCATATTTGTTGTTCCATTCGATTTGTCATCCTAGACAGAATCAAAGGGCTTGGGTTTGGCACCCAGGTCATGTTCTTCATTTGCTAACACTTGCTGCAAATTTAGCTTGAAAAGACCCAACGAGCGTGGGATCGAAGGACCTGGGTTTCGATACCCAGGTCCTGCATTTTATTTTGCTAACATACTTTTGCAGGTATAGCATCCCAGATCAAAGGAGACACCTTCTCTGGATCGAAGCTGTCCATTGTCCCTTCTAGATTGAAAGAGCCATAGCATCCCATATCGAAGAAGACTTCTCCTTCCTGGATCGAAGGGCATTCCCTTTCCCCAGGATCGAAGGCTAATCCCTTTCCCTGGATCGAAGGCTATTCACGCCCACTTCTTAGCCCAATCGAAAGAAGGCATCTCTCCTGAATCGAAAAGACCATAACTCTCCTGGGATCAAAACTCCCTTTTCTCCCTAGATCGAAGGGTGTCCCTTGCATTTTATTTTTGTTCTCATTGACTTCTTTTTATTTTTACATCAAAATCAAAATCACAAAAATATTAGGCTAGTTGTTTTTTCCAACTAAATTAATTTTGTAAATAAATTAATCAATTATTTTAACATCTTTTTTTTTTAAAATTAAAATTAAATAGACTTAGGTCTTATTTTCTTTTATACCAAAAACAACAAAAAAAATTCTTTTTCCTTGTGCGTGTTTATTTAATTTCATATTTTTACTATTATTGTATCTGTTTGCTGGGTGTAATAGATAAAATTAGGATATTTACTGCTTTATCCCCTTTATCCTTGTATAATATAAATCCCCTCCCCAAAGCCTTGTAATAGCGTAGGATTTACAATTCCCGCACTTTAAATTCCTGTACATATATTAACTGCTTAGATGTATGCTAACTAGGATTACATGACAAGATCTAAAAACAAACGGTAGAACACCTAAATGTTTAAAGATAAATAACTGAATTGAACACACTTGCACACAAGCACCTCTAAGGTACGCCCACTTTGGTTCTCTTCAATAAAACAGTCATGGGGCAGGAATGTTTTAGCAAATACCCATAAAATCAAAAGATCATAGTCCTTCGATGACCCTACAGTTGCCTTCTCGGTAAATGATGTAGTCCTTAAAATAGAATTGCTAAAGCATCTCCATAAGTTACCTTCGTGATTGTAACGTCCCTTCGATTGTCCCTCAACATCCAACGATAAGGCTACCTACTCCCTAATAGTAGGATCGCATTGTCTAAAGGAAAAGAGGAAAAGAAAGACCCTTTTCGAGTAACAAAGTAGATAATTGTTAGAAGTTTGCTCAACTATTTTTGCACTTACACACAAAAACTACTTTTCAAAAGACATTTTTCAAACACTTTGTATACGTTCTCTACTATCCCGAGAAAAATTACAAAGTTCGCCGTACTAAGGCATTTTCCAAACATTTTAAAACACACAAAGCACAAAGGTATTTCAAAATGAGCAAACCTCTAAGAGCCCGTGGAAAACCACTGATGGAAATGGTGCTAACACTTTCCCTTTCCATAATCTACCCCATTTACTCAGAAAACATCTCGAAAAGGTATTTTTCTGTTCTTTTCACCATTTCCTTTGTTGGATAAAAGAAAAGACGATGGCGACTCTTGCTTAGCGCACATTTGCGAACAAAAAACGCAAAACCAATATATAAATAGTCGGTTCTGCCACCGTATCACAACTTGGAAGATAGGTGTACAAACCTTAAGAAGGACATACAACATCTGATAGAGAGAGAGAAGTTTTATGCTAACAAATGCTCACTTATGGAGAAGAAGTTGCTTGAATAAATTTCAAAGAACAAGTTTCTGAACAAGGAGAATGAGGATCTTAAGACCTCAATTGTCAAGCTTACTGATGGTTTGAATGCTACGGAGAGGTCCTGCACCGACCTGCAAAAGTATTTGGAGAAGTCTCAGATGGATTTCCTTAATACCGAGGATATGGCTTTTTATCGGGCTAAGGATTAGGTGTTGTGCCTCTATCCAGAGTTAAACATCTCTTCAATGGACTTTTTCAAGAACATTGTCGATGGTAATCTGGTGGAAATGAAAGTTGATGAAAACGATGATGAGTCTCCGGCCACAAGTGATTCGGGTACCGACGATGCTTCCCAGGCTGATGTGACTAAGTGATTCCTTTTTGAATATTTGATTGTTAGTCACCCTTTTTCAGTGGGTGCACTTTTTTAATAACTTTTGAATGTTTTTTTCTGTTCTGACAATTGTGTTATGGGCCTTTATCATTAATCGTGCTTTTGCTTTTGTTTGCAATTTCCGTTTATGTTGGTTTTCACTTGTATGTATTTTGTATGCCCATACTTGAGAGGATTATAGATGTATGGTAGCCCCCTGGTCACATGGTTTTCTCAAAAACCATAGTGATTAGTTTCGAAGGAAAGGCCCTAATCCTCTCTGATATGCTTGATGCTGCTTTGCAACAGATGTGTCATTCTCATGGGAATGATTTCATCCCGGCCTTAATTCTCATAGGATTTGTAACTCTTCTTGAGATATCATTGTGCGACATATGAGTGTTTATTTAAGCATTTTTTCTTCTTGTATTTTTAAGCCATCACCCATAATTTTTTGTTTTAAATATCCATATAGGCTTGTGGAGGTCGGGAGGCGTCTTTATGTGCTTAAACACTTTTGGGTGCTAGATCATGTCCTTATGGAAGCCGAGATATATGGGCTATAAGGTTATGCCTAGTTGACTCAGGAGGATCACAGTTTAGGTGGTTCCAATTTGGTCAGAGGTGTGATGTCCGTGGAGGTTACACCTGAGGTGGCTTAAGATGTGAACCAATGTGTAGAACCTTTGAAGGGGAGGAATCTGATTTAAGATTCATCACCGAGAAGGTTACACCTGAGGCGGCTCAAGATATGAACCAAGGTCTAACCCGAAAAGGTTATACCTGAGGAGGTTTAAGTTTGAACCAAGGTATAGAGCCTTTGAAGGGGGAGAAATCCGATTTAAGGTTCATCGCCGAGAAGGTTACACCTGAGGCGGCTCAAGATATGAACCGAGGTGTAACCCGGAAAGGCTATACATGAGGAGGTTTAAGTTTGAACCAAGGTATAGATCCTTTGAAGGGGAGGAATCTGATTTAAGTTTCGTCGCCGAGAAGGTTACACCTAATATTTCTGAAAACTCAGTTCCAAAATTCCCATCACACAGTCAATTAAAATGAGATTTAAGGACATGGTTAGCTTCATAGACATGATATCTACATTTTATCTTTAGAAAGTATATTCTAATGATGCTTGTATCAAGACTTTAAATTTGGAGAAAC
Organism: Vicia faba; assembly: GCA_948472305.1. NCBI lineage: Eukaryota > Viridiplantae > Streptophyta > Magnoliopsida > Fabales > Fabaceae > Vicia > Vicia faba. Next base: position 37,817 of record CATIWC010003221.1, on the reverse strand, counting down.
TTACCTCTTGAAGTGAGAATCGAGTTTGAATTTAGAGCACTTTTAGAGGTGTTAAGATGATCTGGATAGCTTCATTGAACTCCTAGGAAGCTTTTGCAACGCCTACCTTGGGTTGAGAGTGCCTCAACTCTTCTGGACAAGTCAAGTTGCAGAGGTGTTTTAGCTTGGTTTGGATGAAGTGTTTGGGATGTTTCAGTGACAAAATAATGCATACAGAAGCTTGGGTATGATGTGGAGATGGTGTTTGAATGATAAAAGAGGAAAACGCACAAGTGGATTTGAAGTTGGGTGTTGGAAGCTTCAAATGTGCAACAACGGTGGTTTTTGAGAAAAATTATGGTTTGGAGAGTTTGAGAGGGTTTGAGGGCTCGTCCATTAATCTCTTGGCTTGCAAATGATCTCTCTATTTATAGGCAAGAGGTTTGGGAGGTTGAAACAACTAGATTTGTAAGATAGCAAGTTATGGTTTGGTTGGAAGGGAAAAATCAAGTTGGATGAGTTCCATGGTTTCAACGCTCAAGTACAAGCATGTTCTGAAGTTGTTGGGTGCAGAGGTTTTGCTTCATGCTTTTGAGGTTGCTTGTACTCAGATGAAACAAGTTAGGAAACTCAAGAAGTTGACTTTGTGATTAAAGCTTGCTTTATGAAAATGGAAGTGTTATCTTTTTCCCTTTAATGGAAAAATGGATTGGATAATGCTTGAATCAAATGGGTCTTAGATAAAAATCTTGTGTAATATTCTGATTAGAGATAGATTTACAAGTTTATAGGCCTGCAAAGTGAGATCTCTAAGCATGGTGTGAGATTTGGCCATATGTTCATCACTAAAATGACCTATAATTCAAGAATGAAATGCCAACTTCATCTCTTCGAATCTCTCAGCTCAAGTATGATATTTTCATGCTCTTGGACATTTTGAAAAGCTTGAAACATGATATTCAACTTTCATGTTGACCATTTTGGATAAATCAATAGGGAAATCGGTGAAAATTAGCCAAGAAGTTGAGATGAAAAACTGATCAAAACTTGTTGAAATTTTTTCTAAGTGTTGGATAAAAAATATCAGAACTTCATGCGCCTATATCTCTTAATCCTAGAACTTTTTGAGGATCATCCCACATTAACAAAGTTATAGAATTTATTAATCCCTACAACTTTCATGTTGAAAGTTTTCTTTGAATCAACTTGGATCTTAGTGAAAAATGGTCATGAAGTAGTGACTTTGTTAAGAACAAAACACTTAGAATTTTTCTAAATGTTAAAAAAGTTTCCAACTTTTGACTTTTGTTGACTTTTTTTTTTATTCTTGATGATTAAGTTTGATAGTTTTAAATTTTTTTTATGATTCTTGATTTTTGAATTCCAATGTTGACTAAAAAGTCAAAGTTTAACTTTTGTGTGACTGTTGACTTTTTATCAATTGATTCAATTCTTCAACTATCAATCACTTGTATCTTTGGAAATGTCTTGAGCCATGTAATTAGGTTAAGATGCTGTATTTTATCCCTTGAGATCATGCTTTAAGCCATTAGGTCATGTACTAAGTCAAAAGTCAATGATTTGTCATCTTTAATCAAAACCCTAATTTTGGCATTTTTTGACCTTTGATGATTTGAGGGATTTCCTTGAGGAATCATGATCAACCCTTGATAAAATGATGAACAACACTTCAAAATGTTGATGTTGACTAAAAATTTTGAATTTTGATTGTATGTTGACCATAGTTGACTTTTTACTCAATACAATTGACTTTCAATCTTCTGAGCCATGGACTGAGCAAACATGTGATGCAAGACTTGAAACTTGATATAACCATTATTGAGGACCTATGATGAACCATGAAAGTAATTTGAGACCCTTGCAACCCAATCTTCTTTGAGAAGCACCAAACCGTAGTTGAAGACCCTTGCTTAGGAGGAGGTTTGATCAGTTAACTCTTGAGTGACTTTGAGTATTTGAGACCTTTGTGAGCATGTTTTTGAAGAAAATGGGAGGGCAAACTTTGGGGTACAACAGTGGTGTTAACAAAAATTTCTTGACTAATGATGATAAGATCCCTATTTTCTATTTTCTCAAGCGTATTGCGATTAATCTTCCTCAGATTATTTTCAATCATCTTAAGGAGTCTATCACTTCATATAGAAATTTGAACAAGTATTTTATTCCCTATGGAAGAATCTTGTCAGAAGTTTTTGTTCAAGGTGAGATTGTAAGAATCATTCGTAGGATTCGTGCTGGTCCTAGTGATGCTTTGAAAGAAGAGGTGTGTGAAACCTTTGATGATCAGTGGTTCAATTAAGTGTTAATTCTGTTATGTCTTTCTGATTTTTTTTTGTCTTTTGACTATCGTATGATTGTTATGGTAGTCTATCCTATGTACTTCGTATTTCTATGAATTCAAGTTTAATGTTATGTTGTCTTTTGATTATTGGGTGTACATTAAATTTCTCAAAAATCAATTAAGCATTTCTTTTATCTTTTTGATTATGACAAAAAGGGGGAGAAAGATTTTGATAAGAATATTTCTAAAGAAACATTGCAATTCACTATGATAAATCAAGTTCTGATAAAAAACGACCATTGTTTCTAATGTTATGTAAGCATGGACAATCAGATAAGCTTAAATATAAATCAACAATGATAAATCAGATTGAGAAAGGATAAAGGTGCTTTTAAGCTTTGAAAGATTGTAAGTTTATGATTCAGGGGGAGATTGTTTATACTAGGGGGAGTTTCCAACTGATGGGGAGTTTTCTAAACTCTTATATTACTTTGTTTATGATTTATCCCTGTAAAATTGTTCCATCAAAATACATGGTTTTTTCATCATCAGAAAGGGGGAGATTGTAAGAACAAGATTTGGACTGTGTTTAATCTCTGTGTTTGATGATAACAAACATATATTATATGCAGAACAATTTTAGTTCTAATAGTTTCATTGAGTGTGCAGATACATTGTTAGTATTTTGGATAGTCTTAATCAAGATATCATCATAATCACTTTATCACTCAGAAGAAGAACCATTGAGTTATGTTTCTAATGTAACATCAGTAGTTCTATGGAATGTGGAATGTTTGACAAGAAAAGAATCTCAGTGAGTGTTCAAGAAGAAATAGTTTCTGATAAGTTGCTGCTTCAAGATCTTAAGTTAAAAGGATACAAGAAACAAGCTTCCAATGTAGAGGATCGAAAGTCAAGACTGGTTCATTAGAAGAGCTGATGCTTACAATTCTAAAGACAAAGTTAAGATTCTGAACACATATAGAGAAAGCTTCTACTCCAAGATCAGAAGTCAAGATTTTCTCATCAAAAGAGTTGTTGCTCGTGATTTTGAAGACAAAGTCAATATTCTGAAGACTCGGAGAATTCATGGAATACGCACCTTCGTTCAACATCAAAAGTATTCCTTTAGAAGAAAGGATCAAAGAAAAGAAAGATCTTATGAACTCAAAAAGGCCTGTTAGGGGACATGATGAATATTGACAGGATAAATATGGTGAAAGCTTGCACTCAGGAAGTGACGAATCTTGCTAATATAGAAGAAACTTTGTTGAGACAATGGGTCAAAGTTGGCTAGATCAAGTTGCAGGAAAATAATAACTCCTATTATTTGCCACCTTGAAGAGTAAATATAAACAAACTAATATCAACATGCTAAAAGATACTAATAGAACCCTAAGGGCTCTTTTGTGTGACTTGCGTGCCTTCGTACTTGACTACTTGCATGCTTGTTATCTGACCCTTGATGTCTTGCAGGTTTTGTTCATAGTCCTTAATTGGGACTTATAACAGGGTGTACTAACCACTTGCAGGTTCTGTTTATAGTCCTTGATTGGGACTCATGACAGGTTTTACTTAGGTTTCTTGCAGGTTTTGTTCATAGTCCTTAATTGGGACTTATAACGGGGTGTACTAACTACTTGCAGGTCTTGTTTATAGTCCTTAATTGGGACTCATAACAGGGTACTAAGTTTTCTTGCAGGTGTCGTTTATAGTCCGTAACAAGGACTCATAGCAGGGTACTAAGTTTCTTGCAGGTTTTGTTTATAGCCCTTAATTGGGACTCATAACAAAGTACACTGAATTTCTTGCAGGGTTGTTTATAGTCCTTAGTTGGGACTCATAACAGGGTTTGCCTACATCACCCCATGCATAGCATGACATCATACCATTGCATACATCTTAACCCATTTCAAGGATCTCGAGGGCTTGTGATGCAGGTTATGGTGAATCAACTATCCCAGCAAGGGGCATAGAGGATTTATTTTCCTCCAGCCAAAGTTGTCAGAGGCTATGACCCACTGGATATGGTGAGCCTATGACCCTTGAAGAAGGACTCTCAACAACATGCAGTTCCTTCAATCAAGCTACGAATTCAAATTCTAACAATCTTTTACCCTGCGAGATCCTTGAAAACATTGCATACATATCATACATATCATTGCATTACAGGTACCCTTTTGACAGGTCACTCACCATCTTCGCTGTTTATTTCAGCAATGGCTTTCCAACCAGACAACCAAGATCTCCGTACTCAGAACGCCCAACTGCGAGAAATGTTCTTGAACCTATCCCAGGGGCAAGAAGAAATAAAGACTCTCCTCACCAGGAACTTGACCTTAGGGAATGCAGGGGGTATCAGGAACGATCAGCTGGAAGGACTACAAATTGAGTTGGCAACCATGAAGATCCAAATGATGGGGCAGTTGGTGGGCCAAATGACTCTCATTCAGGACTTAGCTCAAAAACAAGAAGAGCTCCGGGTCCTCGTCACCAAGCTGCTTCAAAATAATCCAGTAGGGCAAACAGCCAAGGTGGAAGCTCCAGCCATCATTCAACCACATGCAGGGCAAGAAGATAAAGGAAAATCTCCTCAGCTTGCTTCAGGGTCACGAGCCCAGCCTCAACGGGGTAGTCAACGTAAACGAAATACGCCCGGAAGACATTTCTCGGAGACTGATATACCCTCATCCTTTATACTGAAGCGCTTGCTGGAGGTCAATCTGATCACTCTAAAGGACCCTCCCAAAAATCCCAACAGGACAGCGTCGAGGTATAACCCCGACTCCCACTGCGCTTATCATTCAGACAGCCCGGGGCATGCTACAGACGACTGTTGGACCTTGAAGAATAAAATCCAGGATTTGATTGACGAAGGGGTGATAGAGTTCATGCCGGATGGCGAGATGAAAATCCTCCGCTGAGAATTCTCCATCTGAGATAGCTAGTTCAAACTAAGAAACTTTTGTTCATTCGAATGTTCAAGTTGTGTTTTTCTTTTGACCGTTCAAACATTTATTCATGTTAAAACATTGTTATTCCATTAATGCATCGCTTATGTCTATTTTGAATCAATATATTCGCATTCACTATATGCAAATTGTTTTCATATTTTTTCTGATGTCAACTCTCGTTAATTCTAAACCTCTTGAGGGAGGATGACGAAAACGATACCACGATCTCTACAGTATGCTTTTAAACAGACCCCGCTGATGAGGTACAGGCATTGTTTCAAATCCTAAACACTGGAGTTATAAGGATGATAATCCCTCGTCAACCCATCAGAGCCAAAGAAGTAGGAGTTTTTATTTTCGAAAATCAAAACCCTTAATCATAACCTGGGGCAGGGTAGTTCTCTCAGTTGATCCAAGCGCATTTTTACAAAACGAACAAAGACAGTGATGGTTCAGAACAATCAAAAGGACAGGCAGTCATCATCAAAATTCGTAAATGAAAAGCCCAAAAAGTCTAAACCCACAAAGGGGACTTATGAAACTGGAGCATCCCGCTGACTGTAATTCCAAAAAGGAAACAGTTCAGGCAAAAAAGAAAGGGATAATAGAAATCAAGAAAGAGGTCTCACAAACCCTCAACCAAAGCAAAAAAATGACTGCCTATTCAAAAGAAATCATCAACATCTGAACCATTATTGGAACATCAAAGCAAAGACTCAAACAAGGTCTAACGCACGATCAACTGAGTTTAGGTTTGGAGAACATCACGAAGAGCGGGTGGGTACAAATAATTTGAGCCTTTATCCTTTGTTTCTTAAACCGTGAACCAAGCCACGTTATAACCCTTAAAGGTCCTAGCTGAAGCATGGGTTAGTTCGAAAGCATACTGTTACGAAAGGTATCCTGACTCCTTAAGGCTTGCGGTAAAATAACGAGTTGACATCACGTTTTACAAACATTCATTTGTTTTATGAAAAAAGAATGCATTTTCAAAATCTTCAAGACAGACATAGGTTTTGCATTTTTAACATAACTTTGTTTGCATATGACTTTTTGTTTGAACAGCAGGAAAATTTGCACGACGAATGCCTAATGAACAGAAGCACCTCCAATCAAGGGGCATGACATGATCATGGTCCATCATCTGGGGCGGTCCAATCAAGGTTCGGAGAATCTCTCAAGAGCCAAATAGCCTGGGGCAAATCTCCGCATGAGTCACCTGGGGCATTTCAACAATAAATCTTGCCTGATCAAACACCTCTCTGGTGGCACGACAAAACACTTCTGACAGGGGCAACTCCCTACATTCGGAGAACACGGACATAGTCGAAAAGATACTACGCAAAATCAAAGACCCGCTAGGTTGACACACCTAGGCAAAAACAAGGGCTTCCCGGCGAACCAAAAGGGTTCGGGCAAAAATAAGGGATGAAATGAAAAAATTGTACACCCGACAAGTCGAAAACCTGAAAAGGCGGCTTGGGCAAAAATGGGTATCCCGGTGGACTGAAAACCCGAAAGGGCGGTCCAGGCAAAAATTAGGGATCAAAGCGTACGACTATGTCCTGTCATCTTGTCACCTGCCTACCAGAAGAAGGTGGGTCCATCAACAACTATCAGCTCCTCACAGGTCTTCCTCTCCCACCTCAGAAGCAGGGGCAATGATGAGCCGTCCACGCGATCTAATTGTGCTGTCCATCAGGGTATCAAGGTAGGTTCAGCTGAAGAAGATAACCAGATATCTCGACTCCCCAGAGAGTGAGCTAGCAAGTCCGTACACTCTCCTCAAGCAAAGCTATTATCAAACTTAAGGAAGTTGGGTATCCTCCAGCAGATCTCAACGTTTCCCAGCAGCATACAAGCATTCTTAACAAGCATCCCCGGCAGTTTCGACCTAAAGATTGTTCCCCGGCGGCATATCAAATATTCAAAGGAATCACTTCCCCCGCAATTCAAAACTCCCCCAAGAGAATACAATCTAGTTTCCCAGGAAATTTAGAATTCATATCCCCAAGCAATAAGCATATCCCCAGTAGATTCTGGAAGCTTATCCCCTCGCAGAACGCGAACGCATCGTCCGGCTTGATTTAAAGAGTTATTTCCTTAACAGGATATAACTGGGTTATCCTCAGCCAAAAGCCACAGAAAGAGCGTCCTCGGCAAAGTATCTTCCTACCCCCGGCGAAGTCTATCAACACTTCCAGCACAACAAGGATATCCCCAGCATAACTCATCAACGGTATCCCCAGCGGAGTTATCTTCATCAACTCAGCAAAGCATCGCTATCCCCACAAAGTAGCACTCCCCAGCATGATCGCTAGAGTATCTTTTCTCCCGCAGAATTATTTCATTTGCCAAGTTTATTCCTCAACGGAGTTATCTTCTCCTACCGGTATTCTTGCAACAATCATCCACAGCGGAAGCAAAATCCCTTCCTCAAACATCAGCCCAGGATATGACTTCCCGGCACCCGTCAAGGATTTATTTTCCTAGATAAAAACATACATGAATCATCACATACATCATCATAGCATGCATAACGCACTGCATCATATCATACGAATCTCATTTATGTTGAGAACATCATCGCTTGATCCATATCATGCATTGCATATGACTGACCTTTACCTTTCAGGAAGAGTGCAGTTGAAATTCCCAAACATATTTCAAAGATGTCTCTAGTTAAATCAACTCCAAACAGATTTTTCTGATAAAGACTCAGTAGAAGTTATGGTCCCCTCTCCAACGGCGTGTGAGGTGGTAATTCCTTCTTCAGATGTTTCCCTCTCCGGCATGAGCGTGAGGTGATATTCTCTTATGGTCCCCTCTCCAACGGCGTGTGAGGTGGTAATTCCTTCTTCAGATGTTCCCCTCTCCGGCATGAGCGTGAGGTGATATTCTCTTATGGTCCCCTCTCCAACAGCGTGTGAGGTGGTAATTCCTTCTTCAGATGTTCCCCTCTCCGGCATGAGCGTGAGGTGATATTCTCTTATGGTCCCCTCTCCAACGGCGTGTGAGGTGGTAATTCCTTTTTAAAATGTTTCCCTCTCCGGCATGAGCGTGAGGTGATATTTCCTTTCAGATTATAATTTCCTATAGTTCCCTCTCCAACGGTGATTGAGGTGACTCCCTTTGAGATTATAGTGTCCTTTGGTTCTCTTCCTGGCACTACAAAGATGGTAATTCTCACCAAGGTTTTCTCAACGAGCGTTGTTGAGGTTGAAGTCATCCAAGGTTCTCTTACCATCCATGCTAAGGCAGTAATCATCCCTGGTTCATTCATCGCCATTTGAAGCTCCAGATCCAGCTCCTGTAACCAGTCAGGACACATCTATACCAAGCATCTGAAAACCAGCTCCTGCAACGTGTCAGGTACTCATTTGTTCTGTTTTGCAGGTATGCAGGTTCTCGCTAAGGAATCTCTTACGCGATCAACGTCCAGATGGCATCTATAAGCCCATCATCCTATCCAAGCAACATCCAAATGGCATCTATAAGCCCATTCCCTCATCATCACCGCTACTATGTGAGCGCAAATTTCTGGGCACTCTAGTGTTCAATCATCTTCCACCTTCGGATTACGAAAGGCACGTCAGCCAATCTGCATCCTCAGGTCTAAGAAGATTGAACAGGGGCAACTGTTGTACCCCAAAATTTTCCCTCCCATATTCATCAAAGATTTGTCAAGTCAAGGTCACAAAATTCCCCAAGGGTTGTGCAGCTCAACTGTCTCCTATACAGTCAAAACTAGGGTTTGAGTTCTGGTCAAGCAAATGAACTTTTCAAAGGCCCAATCAAGTCTCACATGCCTACAAAGATGGTCAAGCATCCTCATATCAAGTTTCAAGGCATTCAGCTCAAAATTGCACAGTCAAAACCCTAGATTGCACTACAGTCAACTGTAGGGGCAAAATGGTCATTTGACAGTCAAAAGTTCAAATTTTTGGTCAACATACCATTTTGAAGCCACAAACATCATTTGATCAATGCTTGATCATGATTCTCAAAATTTGGCTCAGAAATCATCAAAGATGCAAAAGTTGCGATATTTGGACAGCTGGAAAAGTCAACTGAAATTGACCAGGGCATAACTTTCACATGGATTATCAGAAAAATTCCATCCAAAGCTCATTTTGAAGAGAAAGACATTTCCTACAATTCATCTTCATGTTCCAAGTCCAAGAAATGCTCTCACAAAAAGTTATCAATTTCAACATTATAGGTCATTTTCAAAAGTCAACAAAAAGTGACTTTAAGTCAAAGGCCATAACTTGAGATTGGTAAATCAAAATGACATGGGACCAAAGGCATTGTTTAAAGGACTCAAAGACCTTTCCAAAATGTCCAAGAACATGTGAAAAGCTTAAAAATTGACCAAGTTATGCCTTGTAGAAGTTGGGAAATTTTTGGAAATTTTTGAAAGTCAACATTGATGCAAAAGGCCTAAAAATGCAAATGGGCCCATTTTTCTTCCAAGATTCTTCATGCCAAGCCTATGCACGACCACTAGGCCCAAAGGGAAGTATTCTCATATTTTTTAATTATTTATTTGAATTAATATTAATTTATATTCATTTAAATGATTTTAATTCATGGAAAATATAAACCTAACATAAAAAAATCTTTTTATGCATGATCTAATCTCTATAATTCGTGCATATCTCAAATAGGCAAGCTTTGATGATAATTGATCAGATTTGGCACAAAAACACCATGAAAAAAGATATGAAAAAGATTTTCCAAAATCAAATATGTGAAATCATCAATGCATAAGATTTTGTACAGCTTTTTCAACCTAAATCATTCCCTATATGATCAACATCAGAACCCTAATGCACAAGACTAGAAAGCTGCGCATACTCAAGCTTTGGCAAATTGAAAATTTTCACATAAAACTCATATACTGAAATCAAGGTTGGAGGCGGATTCAGGCTTCAATCTTTGTTCCATTAGCATTCTGAGATATCATTGAGTGTTTCTCAATCATTAACAACAAGAAAAACACCCTGAAACGGTATCACAAAGTCCAACTGTACCAAGAACATTTTGAATTTGCATAGCATGAATTAAGCGTTATTTTGCATTTTTTTTCATGGATTCATGTTTATATTGATGTTTCTGAACTAACTGCCACGTTTAATTTCATTTTTGAGCAACATACGCGATTTTGCCATATGAGAACATTAGGGTTGCAGGCTTTCCAATTTGGGGATTTTTCGTAGAGGCAAAATCAGAGCTCCAAACGACCATGGTTGGTTTCAGTATCTCAGGACGAAAATATCTGGACCATCGCGCTCAATTTATATTTGGATTAGAGCTATTCGCTATTTTTTATTAGAGGCCCTAAAACAACGTTCAAAAACCGTTCCCATAGGATGCTATGTTACAGGGGTGGTGAAGAAGAAGAGGTCGTGGCAGCCAACGATTCGTCTATTTGAAATTACGCGCGTTTTCATTACCACGCGTTGTTTTTGCTTTTTAGTATTTTGTTTATCATAATATAACAATTGATTCCCACAGCTCAGCTGGCAACGCACTATGCTTGTGACTTCAAAGACCTGGGTTCAAATCCCAGGTCTTGCAATATTCCATATTATTTTTCTCTTGGCAATCTCATACAGGTCTCACACAAAGGCTCACCGTACACGCTATACCCAGGCCACCCACGCGTCCACAATGATCAAATCAATGTCCAGGCTTCATGGTACACCCTAGGCATGAGTCAGACGCGTAGCATGGGATTCAAAAAGTCAACCAAGTTCCAACGTTATTGGGCCAGGCCTCTCAAAGTCACACCTCCATAAGGGGACAGCAAACCCCCCCTGGTTCTATCTTTTTTCTAATTTTTTATCTTTTATTATTTTTTGTTTATTTGTTTATTTATTTTCTGATTTAAATTAAATATCTTTTTTACAAAAAATACAGAAAAACATCATAAAAAATAAAATGTCCAAATAAACATAGAATTTTTACTTTTTAATTATTTTCATAATAAGTACTTATAATTATTTAATTTAATTAGGTTTTCAATGTTAATTTCTTTTTTTATGAAAATCCAAAAACATGTAGAATTAGATTAATTGATAGTTTTAAGGTCCTTTTTTTAATTTTTATTTCTCACAATATTATTTATTTATTATTCTCATAATTAAAATCGTACATAATAAATTTTAGGTTTAATTTAGACTATATTTAAATCTTTCATAACAAATAAAAAAATACTAGAATTAGGGTTTGTCTTTTAATTTAATTTCCATTAATTTCTTTTCCTTATTAAATCTTAAAAAATACAAAATATCAAAGACATTTAATTTTGTTTTCATTTAATCATTTAAGTCTTAGTTCTCATTAATTTTAATTGCTTGCAAAAGGGTCCAACGCCCTAGTTTTGTTTTAATTTCTTTATTTCGCGCATTATAATTTTGTAAATGTCCCAAAGCCATGTAATTTACTTTTCGCACTTTATTTTCTTCGCATTATTTATTTTTCCGCTAAATCGGGTCCGGTTTAATTTTGGCGATGTGGACCCGCGCCATTTGTAATAGTTTAGATTTATTTCCTCGCAAAATATTTAACTGTTAACCAAGCATGAAAGAATGAATGTCTAATTAAAATCAAGCGTAGAACACGACAAACATGACAAGACAAAAATACTTGAAACATGACACACAATTCGCACACACACAACCCCTAGGGTACGCCCCACTGTTGCCTTGCCTCGAAAGGTGGTCGTCGAGTAGAAAACGTCTTAGTAAGTCCTCATGATCCGGGAACCTGGCATGAGGGTAGCTTCTAAGGTGTCTTCCCATTGCTCTAGTGATCACCACGTCCCGAATATCGAATTGACCCGAACACCTCCAACGGTGGTGCTACCTACCTCTCAATGGTGGGATGGCATTGCTTTAAAGGACATTTACACAGACGAATCCCTTAGGGTAGGTAGGTTCTCAAGGATACTTGCTCTAATTTCAAACAAATCAAAACATCTTTTCACCAACACATTTTCAAAAGCTTTCAAAGCAAACTTTTCAAACACTCTGACGTACGAGTCGAACTGAAATTTTTCAAAAGAAACTTTTTTAAACCCACCTTGAAAAGCAAGCAAACATTTTTGAAAACACATTGAGCAAGTATCTAAGAGCCCATGGATAACCATGGATAGAAAGGGTGCTAACACCTTCCCTTTCTATAACCTACCTCCCGAACCAAGAGCAATCTCTTTAAGGAATTTTTCTGTGCTTTTGTCCTTTCCATTTGGAGAAAATAAAAGACGGTGGCGACTCTTGCTTCCGCGACATTTCGCGAACCAGCGTTAAACAGTCAGTTCCAGATCCACCGATCACAGAACTGGCGACTCTGCTGGGGACTATCTTATAAAGTGAGGTGTACCTTAGGGCTAGGTCATAACTGTGTTTTCACTTATATTGATTTGCTTGCTTTACTATTGTGGGTTGCATCGGAGATACATAGATCCTAACCCGGATCTGGGGATACCCTGTTTAGGTAGCATAAGCTGTGAGGGACCTGTCCGGCGTAGACCGACACAGGTGAAGCAGTGGCTACGTTGGTGTGGCACCTTAGTCTGTACCGATATCCCTTGTGTCGCAACGAGGAGAATATGGGTCTTCTAAGGAGTCATTAAGCACCAACAACCTTAGAACCTTAATTGACACAACTTGGCCTTTAGAACAGTAGCAGTATGCTACGCCCATTGAGGCTAAACTCTCGTGATGGTTCTGGCCGCAAGAAAAGATTGCGATGCTGGAGTTATGACCGATTGAGGGTAGTCAATGATATTGGGATCCTCTAAGAACCCGGTTACTTTTGATTAGGACAGGTTGAACCCACCAACTTCAAGAGGGTACTACCCAGACTCCATGCTGGCCTGAACCCTAAGGGCTCTTTTGTGTGACTTGCGTGCCTTCGTACTTGACTACTTGCATGCTTGTTATCTGACCCTTGATGTCTTGCAGGTTTTGTTCATAGTCCTTAATTAGGACTTATAACAGGGTGTACTAACCACTTGCAGGTTCTGTTTATAGTCCTTGATTGGGACTCATGACAGGTTTTACTTAGGTTTCTTGCAGGTTTTGTTCATAGTCCTTAATTGGGACTTATAACGGGGTGTACTAACTACTTGCAGGTCTTGTTTATAGTCCTTAATTGGGACTCATAACAGGGTACTAAGTTTTCTTGCAGGTGTCGTTTATAGTCCGTAACAAGGACTCATAGCAGGGTACTAAGTTTCTTGCAGGTTTTGTTTATAGCCCTTAATTGGGACTCATAACAAAGTACACTGAATTTCTTGCAGGGTTGTTTATAGTCCTTAGTTGGGACTCATAACAGGGTTTGCCTACATCACCCCATGCATAGCATGACATCATACCATTGCATACATCTTAACCCATTTCAAGGATCTCGAGGGCTTGTGATGCAGGTTATGGTGAATCAACTATCCCAGCAAGGGGCATAGAGGATTTATTTTCCTCCAGCCAAAGTTGTCAGAGGCTATGACCCACTGGATATGGTGAGCCTATGACCCTTGAAGAAGGACTCTCAACAACATGCAGTTCCTTCAATCAAGCTACGAATTCAAATTCTAACAATCTTTTACCCTGCGAGATCCTTGAAAACATTGCATACATATCATACATATCATTGCATTACAGGTACCCTTTTGACAGGTCACTCACCATCTTCGCTGTTTATTTCAGCAATGGCTTTCCAACCAGACAACCAAGATCTCCGTACTCAGAACGCCCAACTGCGAGAAATGTTCTTGAACCTATCCCAGGGGCAAGAAGAAATAAAGACTCTCCTCACCAGGAACTTGACCTTAGGGAATGCAGGGGGTATCAGGAACGATCAGCTGGAAGGACTACAAATTGAGTTGGCAACCATGAAGATCCAAATGATGGGGCAGTTGGTGGGCCAAATGACTCTCATTCAGGACTTAGCTCAAAAACAAGAAGAGCTCCGGGTCCTCGTCACCAAGCTGCTTCAAAATAATCCAGTAGGGCAAACAGCCAAGGTGGAAGCTCCAGCCATCATTCAACCACATGCAGGGCAAGAAGATAAAGGAAAATCTCCTCAGCTTGCTTCAGGGTCACGAGCCCAGCCTCAACGGGGTAGTCAACGTAAACGAAATACGCCCGGAAGACATTTCTCGGAGACTGATATACCCTCATCCTTTATACTGAAGCGCTTGCTGGAGGTCAATCTGATCACTCTAAAGGACCCTCCCAAAAATCCCAACAGGACAGCGTCGAGGTATAACCCCGACTCCCACTGCGCTTATCATTCAGACAGCCCGGGGCATGCTACAGACGACTGTTGGACCTTGAAGAATAAAATCCAGGATTTGATTGACGAAGGGGTGATAGAGTTCATGCCGGATGGCGAGATGAAAATCCTCCGCTGAGAATTCTCCATCTGAGATAGCTAGTTCAAACTAAGAAACTTTTGTTCATTCGAATGTTCAAGTTGTGTTTTTCTTTTGACCGTTCAAACATTTATTCATGTTAAAACATTGTTATTCCATTAATGCATCGCTTATGTCTATTTTGAATCAATATATTCGCATTCACTATATGCAAATTGTTTTCATATTTTTTCTGATGTCAACTCTCGTTAATTCTAAACCTCTTGAGGGAGGATGACGAAAACGATACCACGATCTCTACAGTATGCTTTTAAACAGACCCCGCTGATGAGGTACAGGCATTGTTTCAAATCCTAAACACTGGAGTTATAAGGATGATAATCCCTCGTCAACCCATCAGAGCCAAAGAAGTAGGAGTTTTTATTTTCGAAAATCAAAACCCTTAATCATAACCTGGGGCAGGGTAGTTCTCTCAGTTGATCCAAGCGCATTTTTACAAAACGAACAAAGACAGTGATGGTTCAGAACAATCAAAAGGACAGGCAGTCATCATCAAAATTCGTAAATGAAAAGCCCAAAAAGTCTAAACCCACAAAGGGGACTTATGAAACTGGAGCATCCCGCTGACTGTAATTCCAAAAAGGAAACAGTTCAGGCAAAAAAGAAAGGGATAATAGAAATCAAGAAAGAGGTCTCACAAACCCTCAACCAAAGCAAAAAAATGACTGCCTATTCAAAAGAAATCATCAACATCTGAACCATTATTGGAACATCAAAGCAAAGACTCAAACAAGGTCTAACGCACGATCAACTGAGTTTAGGTTTGGAGAACATCACGAAGAGCGGGTGGGTACAAATAATTTGAGCCTTTATCCTTTGTTTCTTAAACCGTGAACCAAGCCACGTTATAACCCTTAAAGGTCCTAGCTGAAGCATGGGTTAGTTCGAAAGCATACTGTTACGAAAGGTATCCTGACTCCTTAAGGCTTGCGGTAAAATAACGAGTTGACATCACGTTTTACAAACATTCATTTGTTTTATGAAAAAAGAATGCATTTTCAAAATCTTCAAGACAGACATAGGTTTTGCATTTTTAACATAACTTTGTTTGCATATGACTTTTTGTTTGAACAGCAGGAAAATTTGCACGACGAATGCCTAATGAACAGAAGCACCTCCAATCAAGGGGCATGACATGATCATGGTCCATCATCTGGGGCGGTCCAATCAAGGTTCGGAGAATCTCTCAAGAGCCAAATAGCCTGGGGCAAATCTCCGCATGAGTCACCTGGGGCATTTCAACAATAAATCTTGCCTGATCAAACACCTCTCTGGTGGCACGACAAAACACTTCTGACAGGGGCAACTCCCTACATTCGGAGAACACGGACATAGTCGAAAAGATACTACGCAAAATCAAAGACCCGCTAGGTTGACACACCTAGGCAAAAACAAGGGCTTCCCGGCGAACCAAAAGGGTTCGGGCAAAAATAAGGGATGAAATGAAAAAATTGTACACCCGACAAGTCGAAAACCTGAAAAGGCGGCTTGGGCAAAAATGGGTATCCCGGTGGACTGAAAACCCGAAAGGGCGGTCCAGGCAAAAATTAGGGATCAAAGCGTACGACTATGTCCTGTCATCTTGTCACCTGCCTACCAGAAGAAGGTGGGTCCATCAACAACTATCAGCTCCTCACAGGTCTTCCTCTCCCACCTCAGAAGCAGGGGCAATGATGAGCCGTCCACGCGATCTAATTGTGCTGTCCATCAGGGTATCAAGGTAGGTTCAGCTGAAGAAGATAACCAGATATCTCGACTCCCCAGAGAGTGAGCTAGCAAGTCCGTACACTCTCCTCAAGCAAAGCTATTATCAAACTTAAGGAAGTTGGGTATCCTCCAGCAGATCTCAACGTTTCCCAGCAGCATACAAGCATTCTTAACAAGCATCCCCGGCAGTTTCGACCTAAAGATTGTTCCCCGGCGGCATATCAAATATTCAAAGGAATCACTTCCCCCGCAATTCAAAACTCCCCCAAGAGAATACAATCTAGTTTCCCAGGAAATTTAGAATTCATATCCCCAAGCAATAAGCATATCCCCAGTAGATTCTGGAAGCTTATCCCCTCGCAGAACGCGAACGCATCGTCCGGCTTGATTTAAAGAGTTATTTCCTTAACAGGATATAACTGGGTTATCCTCAGCCAAAAGCCACAGAAAGAGCGTCCTCGGCAAAGTATCTTCCTACCCCCGGCGAAGTCTATCAACACTTCCAGCACAACAAGGATATCCCCAGCATAACTCATCAACGGTATCCCCAGCGGAGTTATCTTCATCAACTCAGCAAAGCATCGCTATCCCCACAAAGTAGCACTCCCCAGCATGATCGCTAGAGTATCTTTTCTCCCGCAGAATTATTTCATTTGCCAAGTTTATTCCTCAACGGAGTTATCTTCTCCTACCGGTATTCTTGCAACAATCATCCACAGCGGAAGCAAAATCCCTTCCTCAAACATCAGCCCAGGATATGACTTCCCGGCACCCGTCAAGGATTTATTTTCCTAGATAAAAACATACATGAATCATCACATACATCATCATAGCATGCATAACGCACTGCATCATATCATACGAATCTCATTTATGTTGAGAACATCATCGCTTGATCCATATCATGCATTGCATATGACTGACCTTTACCTTTCAGGAAGAGTGCAGTTGAAATTCCCAAACATATTTCAAAGATGTCTCTAGTTAAATCAACTCCAAACAGATTTTTCTGATAAAGACTCAGTAGAAGTTATGGTCCCCTCTCCAACGGCGTGTGAGGTGGTAATTCCTTCTTCAGATGTTTCCCTCTCCGGCATGAGCGTGAGGTGATATTCTCTTATGGTCCCCTCTCCAACGGCGTGTGAGGTGGTAATTCCTTCTTCAGATGTTCCCCTCTCCGGCATGAGCGTGAGGTGATATTCTCTTATGGTCCCCTCTCCAACAGCGTGTGAGGTGGTAATTCCTTCTTCAGATGTTCCCCTCTCCGGCATGAGCGTGAGGTGATATTCTCTTATGGTCCCCTCTCCAACGGCGTGTGAGGTGGTAATTCCTTTTTAAAATGTTTCCCTCTCCGGCATGAGCGTGAGGTGATATTTCCTTTCAGATTATAATTTCCTATAGTTCCCTCTCCAACGGTGATTGAGGTGACTCCCTTTGAGATTATAGTGTCCTTTGGTTCTCTTCCTGGCACTACAAAGATGGTAATTCTCACCAAGGTTTTCTCAACGAGCGTTGTTGAGGTTGAAGTCATCCAAGGTTCTCTTACCATCCATGCTAAGGCAGTAATCATCCCTGGTTCATTCATCGCCATTTGAAGCTCCAGATCCAGCTCCTGTAACCAGTCAGGACACATCTATACCAAGCATCTGAAAACCAGCTCCTGCAACGTGTCAGGTACTCATTTGTTCTGTTTTGCAGGTATGCAGGTTCTCGCTAAGGAATCTCTTACGCGATCAACGTCCAGATGGCATCTATAAGCCCATCATCCTATCCAAGCAACATCCAAATGGCATCTATAAGCCCATTCCCTCATCATCACCGCTACTATGTGAGCGCAAATTTCTGGGCACTCTAGTGTTCAATCATCTTCCACCTTCGGATTACGAAAGGCACGTCAGCCAATCTGCATCCTCAGGTCTAAGAAGATTGAACAGGGGCAACTGTTGTACCCCAAAATTTTCCCTCCCATATTCATCAAAGATTTGTCAAGTCAAGGTCACAAAATTCCCCAAGGGTTGTGCAGCTCAACTGTCTCCTATACAGTCAAAACTAGGGTTTGAGTTCTGGTCAAGCAAATGAACTTTTCAAAGGCCCAATCAAGTCTCACATGCCTACAAAGATGGTCAAGCATCCTCATATCAAGTTTCAAGGCATTCAGCTCAAAATTGCACAGTCAAAACCCTAGATTGCACTACAGTCAACTGTAGGGGCAAAATGGTCATTTGACAGTCAAAAGTTCAAATTTTTGGTCAACATACCATTTTGAAGCCACAAACATCATTTGATCAATGCTTGATCATGATTCTCAAAATTTGGCTCAGAAATCATCAAAGATGCAAAAGTTGCGATATTTGGACAGCTGGAAAAGTCAACTGAAATTGACCAGGGCATAACTTTCACATGGATTATCAGAAAAATTCCATCCAAAGCTCATTTTGAAGAGAAAGACATTTCCTACAATTCATCTTCATGTTCCAAGTCCAAGAAATGCTCTCACAAAAAGTTATCAATTTCAACATTATAGGTCATTTTCAAAAGTCAACAAAAAGTGACTTTAAGTCAAAGGCCATAACTTGAGATTGGTAAATCAAAATGACATGGGACCAAAGGCATTGTTTAAAGGACTCAAAGACCTTTCCAAAATGTCCAAGAACATGTGAAAAGCTTAAAAATTGACCAAGTTATGCCTTGTAGAAGTTGGGAAATTTTTGGAAATTTTTGAAAGTCAACATTGATGCAAAAGGCCTAAAAATGCAAATGGGCCCATTTTTCTTCCAAGATTCTTCATGCCAAGCCTATGCACGACCACTAGGCCCAAAGGGAAGTATTCTCATATTTTTTAATTATTTATTTGAATTAATATTAATTTATATTCATTTAAATGATTTTAATTCATGGAAAATATAAACCTAACATAAAAAAATCTTTTTATGCATGATCTAATCTCTATAATTCGTGCATATCTCAAATAGGCAAGCTTTGATGATAATTGATCAGATTTGGCACAAAAACACCATGAAAAAAGATATGAAAAAGATTTTCCAAAATCAAATATGTGAAATCATCAATGCATAAGATTTTGTACAGCTTTTTCAACCTAAATCATTCCCTATATGATCAACATCAGAACCCTAATGCACAAGACTAGAAAGCTGCGCATACTCAAGCTTTGGCAAATTGAAAATTTTCACATAAAACTCATATACTGAAATCAAGGTTGGAGGCGGATTCAGGCTTCAATCTTTGTTCCATTAGCATTCTGAGATATCATTGAGTGTTTCTCAATCATTAACAACAAGAAAAACACCCTGAAACGGTATCACAAAGTCCAACTGTACCAAGAACATTTTGAATTTGCATAGCATGAATTAAGCGTTATTTTGCATTTTTTTTCATGGATTCATGTTTATATTGATGTTTCTGAACTAACTGCCACGTTTAATTTCATTTTTGAGCAACATACGCGATTTTGCCATATGAGAACATTAGGGTTGCAGGCTTTCCAATTTGGGGATTTTTCGTAGAGGCAAAATCAGAGCTCCAAACGACCATGGTTGGTTTCAGTATCTCAGGACGAAAATATCTGGACCATCGCGCTCAATTTATATTTGGATTAGAGCTATTCGCTATTTTTTATTAGAGGCCCTAAAACAACGTTCAAAAACCGTTCCCATAGGATGCTATGTTACAGGGGTGGTGAAGAAGAAGAGGTCGTGGCAGCCAACGATTCGTCTATTTGAAATTACGCGCGTTTTCATTACCACGCGTTGTTTTTGCTTTTTAGTATTTTGTTTATCATAATATAACAATTGATTCCCACAGCTCAGCTGGCAACGCACTATGCTTGTGACTTCAAAGACCTGGGTTCAAATCCCAGGTCTTGCAATATTCCATATTATTTTTCTCTTGGCAATCTCATACAGGTCTCACACAAAGGCTCACCGTACACGCTATACCCAGGCCACCCACGCGTCCACAATGATCAAATCAATGTCCAGGCTTCATGGTACACCCTAGGCATGAGTCAGACGCGTAGCATGGGATTCAAAAAGTCAACCAAGTTCCAACGTTATTGGGCCAGGCCTCTCAAAGTCACACCTCCATAAGGGGACAGCAAACCCCCCCTGGTTCTATCTTTTTTCTAATTTTTTATCTTTTATTATTTTTTGTTTATTTGTTTATTTATTTTCTGATTTAAATTAAATATCTTTTTTACAAAAAATACAGAAAAACATCATAAAAAATAAAATGTCCAAATAAACATAGAATTTTTACTTTTTAATTATTTTCATAATAAGTACTTATAATTATTTAATTTAATTAGGTTTTCAATGTTAATTTCTTTTTTTATGAAAATCCAAAAACATGTAGAATTAGATTAATTGATAGTTTTAAGGTCCTTTTTTTAATTTTTATTTCTCACAATATTATTTATTTATTATTCTCATAATTAAAATCGTACATAATAAATTTTAGGTTTAATTTAGACTATATTTAAATCTTTCATAACAAATAAAAAAATACTAGAATTAGGGTTTGTCTTTTAATTTAATTTCCATTAATTTCTTTTCCTTATTAAATCTTAAAAAATACAAAATATCAAAGACATTTAATTTTGTTTTCATTTAATCATTTAAGTCTTAGTTCTCATTAATTTTAATTGCTTGCAAAAGGGTCCAACGCCCTAGTTTTGTTTTAATTTCTTTATTTCGCGCATTATAATTTTGTAAATGTCCCAAAGCCATGTAATTTACTTTTCGCACTTTATTTTCTTCGCATTATTTATTTTTCCGCTAAATCGGGTCCGGTTTAATTTTGGCGATGTGGACCCGCGCCATTTGTAATAGTTTAGATTTATTTCCTCGCAAAATATTTAACTGTTAACCAAGCATGAAAGAATGAATGTCTAATTAAAATCAAGCGTAGAACACGACAAACATGACAAGACAAAAATACTTGAAACATGACACACAATTCGCACACACACAACCCCTAGGGTACGCCCCACTGTTGCCTTGCCTCGAAAGGTGGTCGTCGAGTAGAAAACGTCTTAGTAAGTCCTCATGATCCGGGAACCTGGCATGAGGGTAGCTTCTAAGGTGTCTTCCCATTGCTCTGGTGATCACCACGTCCCGAATATCGAATTGACCCGAACACCTCCAACGGTGGTGCTACCTACCTCTCAATGGTGGGATGGCATTGCTTTAAAGGACATTTACACAGACGAATCCCTTAGGGTAGGTAGGTTCTCAAGGATACTTGCTCTAATTTCAAACAAATCAAAACATCTTTTCACCAACACATTTTCAAAAGCTTTCAAAGCAAACTTTTCAAACACTCTGACGTACGAGTCGAACTGAAATTTTTCAAAAGAAACTTTTTTAAACCCACCTTGAAAAGCAAGCAAACATTTTTGAAAACACATTGAGCAAGTATCTAAGAGCCCATGGATAACCATGGATAGAAAGGGTGCTAACACCTTCCCTTTCTATAACCTACCTCCCGAACCAAGAGCAATCTCTTTAAGGAATTTTTCTGTGCTTTTGTCCTTTCCATTTGGAGAAAATAAAAGACGGTGGCGACTCTTGCTTCCGCGACATTTCGCGAACCAGCGTTAAACAGTCAGTTCCAGATCCACCGATCACACCAACCAAAGAGAGACTCAATATGTTTGGAATGTTGCCTAGTGCCGATTGTAATTTCTGTAGGTAGACCGAGACTTTAGATCATATGTTTTATGACTGTTGTGGGATCAAAAGGATTTGAGAGAGCATCTTAAAGTGGCTGGATATTGTGTAAAATTTCAATGCTTGGAAGAATGAAATCACTTAGATGATTAACATGTGCAAGAAGAAAGGTAACAAGACCAAGATCCTGCAATGTGCTTTTACTGAAACACTTTATGAGTGTTGGAGATTTCGAAATGAGAAGTGTTTTGGAGATAATTTGTGTCATAAAATTACTATCTCTAAGATAATTGATGTTGTTGTGTATAAATGTTGGACTAAGCCTAAGTTAAGGCCTTATAGTGGTAGGATCCTAATGTCTTAATGTGTAAGTGTTTTTTTTTTTTTAGTTTTTTGTGGTTGTTTTGGTATAGTTGGATCCTAGGGATCACTTGACTTGTAAAGTTTGTTCTTTCAATCAATAAAGTTGCTTTTGATTAAAAAAACAATTTTTTTTTAAATTTAAACCTTCAATAATCATAAATTTATTTTTATTTTAAAACTTATTCATAATAGCTCATCAATTTATTAATAATTGATCACATTCACTCCAACATTTTTTATTTATAGTATCGATATAATTTAAAATACTATATTTTAAAAACATTAAAAAAATATTAACTCTTTTTCTTAATGAATAAGAAAGTATTTATTTTTGTTTCAATAACTTCAATAATATAAAGTCATAAGAAAACTTCAACAAAATTATTACATAAGCCAAAAATTACAATTATTTAATATAAAAGTTAACACTTTTTCTTTAATCAAATGATTTTTTTTTTTGCAATATCTCTTTTTTTTTTTATTTAGCATTAACTTCAAATGAACAATTTATTCACGTTATCCATTTATCAAGAATTTGATTACAACCATGTGTAGTCATTTAACTCAATCGACACATACTAGTTGAATTATCACATCCACTCTAATATTTTTTTATTCATAATTTTTTTTTTGATTCAATTCATAATATTAATATAATTTAAATTTTATATTTTTAGAACATTGGTAACTCTTTCTTATGGAGTACGAAAGGATTTATTTTTGTTTCAATAATTTGAATAATACAGTCAAAAAAATCTTCAATAATATTATTGCATATAAACAAAAATTACAATTACTTACTATAGAACTCAATACTTTTTCTTAATTGAATGACATCTTTTTTGAAAATTTTCCTTATTCTACTGCTCTTTTTCTTTCAGCATGTTGACTTGAAATTCCAATGTATGTTGTCACCTCTTTATAAGGTAAGGTTCTCTAGTACATTTTTCTCACAATCCCCTCTCAATCCACACAAACAAAGCTATCTAACATAGAAACAATTATGAAATCCCTCATTCTAATTCTTTTTGTGATTCTGAGTGTGAATGATGTATCTCTGGCAAGAACAGAGAAGAGTGAGAATAAGAAGACTCCCTACATTGTTCATGTTGCCAAATCCACAATGCCAACAAGCTTCAACCACCATTCAATCTGGTACAAATCCATTCTAAATTCGGTATCCGAGTCAGCTGAAGTACTCTATACCTATGACAAGGCAATAAATGGATTCTCCACAAGTTTGACCGTTGAAGAACATCAGTTACTAAAGAGCCAACCCGGGATTCTAAAGGTGACACCTGATGAAATGTACAAACTTCACACAACTCGAACACCAGAGTTTCTCGGGCTTGATAAACTTGCTAGTTTGTTCCCCGCGCCAAACAAAAGTAATGATGTAATTGTGGGAGTCCTAGACACAGGTGTATGGCCCGAAAGCAAGAGCTTCGATGATACAGGATTCGGGCCAATCCCGCGCATTTGGAAAGGAAAATGTGAAACGGGTACAAATTTTACAACACTTAATTGTAATAAAAAATTGATTGGTGCCAGATTCTTTCCAAAGGGCTTCGAGGCAGCTGTGGGTCCTATTGATGAAACCACTCAGTCAAGATCGCCTCGAGACGATATAGGCCATGGAACCCACACCGCGAGCACAGCTGCAGGATCTGTAGTGGAAAACGTAGGTCTTTTTGGCTATGCCAATGGAACTGCACGTGGGATGGCAATCGGCGCTAGAGTTGCTGTCTATAAGGTTTGTTGGAAAAGTTTATGCACTAATTCAGATATATTGGCTGGAATAGATCAGGCCATTGCTGACAACGTCAATATTCTTTCATTGTCGATTGGAGGTCTAACACGCGATTATAAGGATAACATGGCAATTGGAGCCTTTGCAGCTATGGAACATGGCATTCTAGTCTCATGCTCAGCAGGAAATTCTGGTCCTACTCCTTCCCGTATCACTAATGTAGCACCCTGGATTACCACTGTGGGAGCTGGAACACTCGATCGAGATTTCCCTGCATACGTTAGTTTAGGAAATGGCAAAAATTATTCAGGTGTGTCTCTTTATAAAGGCAATTATTTGCCCGATACTCCTGTGCCGTTCATATATGCAGGAAATGCAAGCAAAGGTGATGAAAAAAGTGATGGGAGATGTCTTCCAGGTAGCTTGGTTTCAGAAAAAGTAGCAGGAAAGATTGTGTTGTGTGATAGTGAATATGTATCTAGGGTAGCCAAAGGGAATACAGTGAAATCTGCGGGTGGTTTGGGCATGGTGTTAGCCAACACTAAGACAGATGGAGAAGTACCACGAGCAGATGCCCATATTTTGCCAGCAACTGCCGTTGGCTTCACAGATGGTGAAGCTATCAAGAATTACTTGTTTTCTGATCCAAAGCCAACAAGTACAATTGTGTTTCAGGGAACAAAGCTAAAGGTTGAACCGTCTCCTGTTGTTGCAGATTTCAGTTCACGAGGCCCCAATCCAATAACCCCTCAAATACTGAAACCTGATCTTATTGCTCCTGGTGTTAACATCATAGCAGCTTATTCAAAGAATGCTAGTCCCACTACCTGGGATTCTGATCCAAGAAGCGTAGATTTCAACATTTTATCAGGCACATCAATGTCATGCCCACACGTAAGTGGACTAGCAGCTCTAATCAAGTCCATTCATCCAGATTGGAGCCCATCCATCATTCGATCCGCGTTGATGACAACCGCTTACACAACTTACAAAAACAATCAGACATTATTGGACAGTTCAACCAACAAGCCAGCAACTCCATTTGAGTTTGGTGCTGGACATCTTGACCCTGTTTCCGCTCTTAATCCCGGACTTGTCTATGATATAACAACGGAAGACTATTTGAGCTTCCTTTGTGCATTGAACTACTCACATATTGATTTCGAAATTGTGGCGAGGAGAAAATACACATGCGATCCAAAGAAACAATACAGTGTAACAAACCTTAATTATCCTTCATTCGCTGTGGTCTTTGAGGGTGGGAATAATGAGATTACACACAGTCGGACTCTTACCAATGTGGGTGCGGCAGGAACATACAGAGTATCAGTTAAGTTAGATATTCCATCCGTCAAGATCTCGGTTGAACCAGAAGTGTTAAGTTTTAAGGAAAATGAGAAAAAATCATACATAGTTACATTTACTACATCAACTTCGAAACAAAATATTACTCAAAGTTTTGGAAGTTTGGAATGGTCTGATGGAAGAACTGTTGTTAGAAGTCCTATAGCATTTAGTTGGAAATTACCGTAAAAGTTTGATGTTTTATTGTTATGATTATATAATAGTATATAATAAAACATTATGTTTCTTTACTTTGAAATTTACTACTTTTTTTTTTTTTTATCATGTATAAATATACACTTTAATTCTTCTTATCGGTTCTTATTTTATCAACAAATTGTTAATATCTAAAACATTTTAAACTTGAACATAAAATAATAACTCACTTCACTCTTTTACCGTTTAAAATCCTCAAATTCTTACAATCTTATGAAGAAAAAAAACCTACAACTTTCATTTATTAATTAAAAAACATTTTATTCTTAAAACTTACCAATTAAAATAATAAATTTAACTAAAAAACCACAAAATTTTTATTTTAAAACTTGCGTCGTTATTCTTTTTTAGATCACAAAATCAATCTTTTTAAAAATTATATCAGATATAGTAGATACAACATTATTATTCATAAGTCTTTGAACTATCTGTAAAATATCAACTGATTCTGGTACTAAAAAATCAAAATTATCAGAGACAAATAGTATAAAAACATATTGATTTTCAAAACAAGTTTTCTCATGTTTAACCACTTTACTTTTAATTTTATTTTATATTTCAACTCAAGAATCAACCCCCAAATATTTTAATTAAAAATTAAACTTTGAAATACAATGAGAAATGAGTGATGCACCGACGGTAAACAAATTTTTACACTGTCAATCAATAACGACTATAAATTCAGCCAAATCAGACTTTCATTTTTAAAAAACTTATATGACATGGCAAAATGATATGTTTCTATTGGTGTTTATCGTGAAATTTGGTAAACAACCGCTAGTCCTCCAAAACAAAGATAATGTCTGGTTACTCGCAGAATCGACTAGATTGATCCTAGGACATGTGTCGAATATTATTTTTGTTTTAATGTTTTTAAGTATTTGTTCTATGTCGAAAAGATAAATATAATAAAGGTAAAAGTAAAGATAAAGGCTTGAAGACAAAGGTAAAAAAAAATTTAAAGTAAAAACTTGAAATATAAAGAATTCGACTGAAACCTTAAACGAAAGAAAAAGACTTGATTTAATGTAAATGACTTTGAATATAAAAATGGTGTTTCTATACGTACATTCTCAATGAATCTTTTCTTTAACACTGGTACTTCGAGTTTATATGAGTGATTTGTACAAAAGTGACCACCCTGAATCCTAATACAAAGATCTATATTTATACTAATTCGGCCCTAACAGTCTTTCTCTACAAGAGCGCCACGTTCAATTCTTGCATGTTTCTCTGAATCTCCAGGCTTCCACGCATCCTTCTGGATAAGATCAAACCATTTGAATTCAAATCGAAGCGCCAAAACAACAATTTGACGTGTTGAAACGATTCAAAATTGAATCTTGACATTTCCTTAAATCTTGTCCATTTCGCAACAGTAGAATTTTAACATAACCAAATTATCATATCTTGATCAGTCGAAGACCATATAAAATATTTTTCATATTTCTCTTAGAAACAAATGTCCTACGACACTCTTCAATATTTTAGATCGTCGAAATTCTCAGCTAACAAATTACCCCTTCAAAACTTTGTATCTTAAAATATTTGAAGAAATGGACATTTTTTACAAAACCTCAATTTTGATGCAAAAGCTACTTCATTATGACCATTACTGTTGTGACGTCATGGTCATGATGACCATCTTTCCAAATGTCTCATCGAGACATGCACAATTCAGTTTCCATCATTGCTACACTAAAATAGGTTAAAAACATGGCTTTCCCAAAAAAACAACCACCTAATTAGCATATTAAACACCAACAGGTGTCCCGCTATCTCTTTCATTTGAAAAAATGAAACTAAACTGTTTGTTCAATATAAATACTTTCTTTTTTCAAAAACACTTTTTTAATCTCATTTGCTTTTATCCCTTCAGAAAAACCTGTGAACTTCTTCCATCTTCTTTCTTAAAAAAAACAACATTCACCTTCAAGTTTTCTCATCAATGGCGCCCATAAAAAAGAGCAATAAATCTGGCAAAGACGTGAAGAACACTAATAATGTTGTTTTCGCTCCTATTCAACACGTTATCAAACCCATTCCTTTTAGAAATCAAGAATTTGTTCCAACACCAACACTCTCTGCTGAATAACAGGCTATCTACGCATCTCAGGTAATAACCCCCTTTACTCTTGCTGGTAAAACCCTAGGATACATGGGCCTTATAGCCTATGCTGGTGATCTGAAAAAACTTAGATAATTCTTTCCCACATATCATGGAACAAAACCCATATAGTGAGCAAGCCTAGTGACCCCAATAAAGTATATGAAAATGCTGACAAAAATCTTAAGAAACCAGCTGTAGAAATTTCTCAGGAAGAGTCTCCTTCAGAGCCTGGAAGCGTTGAAAAACATTTCCACCTAAACTATATGACTAAAGCTTTTAGACACTTTAGATCTTGTCCAGGGAAAGATAGCAAACAATACCTTGATTGGCTAACCAAAATCGAACAGAAAAAATCCAAAGTTTGGAAAGACATGGGTATTTTCGACTTAATCCAACTGACAAAAGTTGGGCTAACTTATTGCCAGCACATGTTGATGGCATCCTTATATTTCTAGGATGGTACATATAATACCATTCATCTTCCTTGTAGAATGGTTACCCCTACTTTGTTCAAAATTGCTGCTATTAATGGGCTTCGACCCATTGGGGAAACCTTCGACCCTACTGAGCAAGCGACCAACACCATTAATTTCAAAGTCGAGCATGTTGGTTTCACCAAATACATCGACCATCATCATGCTGAAGGAGATGAAGTGTAAGATATTGAACATATAACTTTTCTTGCCTTATGGCTGTCTAGATATATTTTCTATAGCATATCCTTGCAAGTAGCCAAAGATTTCTAACTTTAGCTAATCAACTTTACTATGGTTAAAACATATGCCTTAGGGAATTAATATTAGTTGGACTGTATGAATGTCTTGGGGAAGTGATAAATTCTTGATTCATAGAGATTTTCACATCATCACATAACATTTATCTTAATTCACAAGATTATAACACAAAAACATCAATTATTGAATAAAATTGTTATTGTGCAATTTTACTTGGTTTGGTTTGTTTTGTGAAGAATTTGGTCCCTAAAGCAAAAACCAGCTAATCAGACACTTCGCTAAGCGAGTTATAGCAAAAAGACCAATTCTCTTAGCAAAGAATAATTCGTGTAGCGAACAAAAGACAGAAGCAACTCATCAAGTTTCTCCAGCAGTGAGGAGAAGCGAAGCAGTTCATCTAGTGAATCGGGCCTTCGCTTAGCAAAACAGGGCGGTCAAAAAAGACTTCAGGCCAAAGAAATAAACTTTGCTAAGTGAGTATCACTTCTCTTAGAGAAAAAGTGTAGTCAAAGAAAGATATTTTGAAGACTTCAGGCCAAAGAAAGAAACTTTGCTAAGTGAGCCTCACCTTGCTTAGCGAACTTTGACGGTTTATGTAAGATATTTGAAAAAGCTTAAGGACAAAGAAATCAACTTCGCTAAGCGAGCCAAACTTCACTTAGAGAACTTTGGCGATCTCAAGTTTCCAAGTTGATTTGAAAACTTATCTCAGAAGCAACGACTTTGCTTAGCGAAGTATAGTTTGCTTAGCAAACTCAGGCGTCCAGAACAACTATAAATAAGACATCATCTCAGTTCAGCAGGGCATTCCATTTTTTATCTTGTAATACAATATACAATTGTAATAGTATTTGGATTATAAGAGGTTTTAGGTATAAGGGATGGATATGTATCAAGAGTTGGGAAATCGTCATTGATGTCGTTTTAACTCAATTCTTCAAATGTTCTTCAAGCTACCATGAGTAGCTAAATCCCTCTCTTGTTGGGATTGGTCTTAGTTCGCCGAAACAATATGTATTTACTTTGATCACAGTGTTATATGCAATTTATGTTTGAATCATTATCGTTGTTATCTTTGTTTTACCGTTTATTTCATGAATAGAATTGATATTGACAAATACGGTTCCAATCTCGATCTAAGATAACAACTATTAAACTCTAAATGCTAGACATAGGTT
This sequence comes from Vicia faba, assembly GCA_948472305.1. NCBI lineage: Eukaryota > Viridiplantae > Streptophyta > Magnoliopsida > Fabales > Fabaceae > Vicia > Vicia faba. Next base: position 8,051 of record CATIWC010003221.1, on the reverse strand, counting down.
TAGGTTTAATATTCACTAAAGTATCGAATCGTAATGCTACTGTGTTGTTTAATAGGCTGAGAAATCTTTGATTAAATCCTAAGGTAGAAATCGCATCAAAGTTTAGACATGAGCTTTATTTGTATGTGATACGTGATGATAATGAAATAAGCATAGACTGTGTATAACTGATCCGAGTTTTGCATATCAAATCGGTGAATGAAAACCAATTTCTAACAAGTATGTTCCACTAAAATTTATCTTTCGTTATTTACGCATTTTACTTTTTGTAACTTATCAAACAAACTTCTTGAAACTTATGCTTAGAAATATAGAAATCGTTTGATGATTTTAATATCGCTCTAATCTCTGCGGATACGATAATACACAATACTTACATTTGATTATACTCAACATCAGGAAGCTAATATAACCCTGAAAAAGTATAAAGTAGGTACCAATTTACTGTTGGCTGGCCCATATTGGCTTCTCCAATTGTGGCTTAATGCCATGTTCAAATCTGTGAACTTCTTCCATCTTCTTTCTTCAAAAAAATCAACATTCACCTTTAAGCTTTCTCATCAATGGCACCCATAAAAAAGAGAAAAAAATCTGGAAAAGACGTGAAGAACGCTAAGGATGTTATTTCCGCTCCTATTCAACACTTTACCAAACCTATTCCTTATGGAAATCAAGAATGTGTCCCAACACCAACACTCTCTGTTGAACAACAGGCTATCTACGCATCTCAGGTAATAACTCCCTTTACTCTTGCTGATAAAACCCTAGGATACATGGGCCATGTAACACCCTATTTCCCCATCGGTAATTTATATAATAATCAGAGTAAATTAATTTTTAAATAAACATCAATCAAACAGGATGTCATACTTCATCAATCACACATGATCAAAATTGGGATACGCAACACAACTCGCATGCTTATAAGTCTTAAACTTCAATGCATTTATTCGCAGTGGAAAAACATCAAATAATTAGTCATCTCTATCCTCCAACCGGAGTTATAATTAATATCTTTCAAACATGATCACAATCATAATTGATTCAAACAACAGAGCAATACATGTTCACTCCTAACATAACAAAACAAATCACGTGAAACCTCCAAGTGTTACGTATCAGAGCAAACACCGACTTAATCTACAAAACTGAAGGAACTCCTCAGCTAACCTCTAATCTCTAGCTACTTCGGGTCATCTGCATGTTATCCGCATGGAGGCAACATTCAAAGAAAAAGGGTGAGATATCATAACAATATAAGAGGAAGCATAATAATAAGTAGGTAAGATTCAAGCACATAATCAACACATAACATACATCATAATATAATACATATTTTCATCAATCTTCACCCAATCGAATTATCAATCATAATATGATGCAAAAGACTTACATTTACTCAATGCATGTGGTACCAACAGGGTAGAACCCTCTTCGCAATAATACCAATTTAGGGCAATCAACTTCGTTCGTTAATACAGGCCTTCACTCGCCAATACAGGCCTTCGCTTTATGAATACATGAGACACTATCATGAAAAAATATACTTCTCATTTATAAATATCACTCATCACAATTTTGCCAATACATGCCTTCATCATCATCCTAATCATGTATCTCATGTTACATAATTAAAACAATCATCACAATTAACCACAACATAATTCATGGCATATAAATCAAAACACACTTACGGATCGGTATCAATGTTGATGAAATAATTAACTACTGCATTATAAATAAATTTTATAAGATAGGAAATTATTTTATCTTTCCAACGGTCCAAACGGCGCGTCAAACGGACATCCGAGGCAAAAGTTATGAGTTTTTGAAGTTTATCAAAAATGTTGTCACTAGCAGTGGTAACCAGTTACCCAGTTATGGTAACCAGTTACCGCAAGACAGTAACCTTATTCCTTTCAAAAATCCCCCTCGGTAACCGGTTACCCACTTATGGTAACCAGTTACTGCAAGACAATAGCTATTCGTGTTTCAACCTTTGATATGGTAACTGGTTACCATATTTGGGTAACCGGTTATCCTGCGATAACATGGGGAAATTTTGCAGTTTTCATGTTACGACCATCCCATGTTTCAACATCCAAAATTCATAATTTTCACATCAAAATTCATATTTTAAGTAGGTTAATTACTCATCATCATTTATCTACCAATTCTAACCAATTCATATCATCCAATCTCATAAAGACACACCAAAATCCATCAATGGAAACAAACCCCAAAATCACCAAAATCCATCAATGGAAACAAACCCCAAAAACAATCAATTATGGAGAAATCAAAACATACCATCATACAACCTAAATTATACCATACCCCATCATTAGTAAAACCCCTATAGAGTTAGAATCCTCCCTTACCTTAGATTTCTTGGTTGATTCTTAATTTCTATGATGAAATCTTTGCCCTAGCTTCCTAGTGTCTTTCTCCTCTTCTAACTTCTCTATTTTTCTTCTATTTCACGTACTACTCTCTTTTCCTTCTTCTCACTCTATTATATTCTAAATAATACTACTAACCCAAATAAATAATTAATTAACTATTATTATAAAATAATAATAATAATTATTCTAATAATATAATAATAATAACCTATATTATTCTACACACCCCTATGTTTCTACACAATTAGCCAAACACCCCCATAACCTCAACTTCTATAATTCTAAGACATTTAGTCCCCAATAAGGCATCACAATACATAATAAAATCCACCAACTCATATAATTTCATCGCATCATCTTATTATTTAATTAAAATTAATTCTGATTAAATCGGGGTGATACAACTCTCCCCCACTTAGAATATTTTCGTCCTCGAAAATTACCGGAAGCAAATAACTTTGGATAAGCCTCCCGCATCTTACTCTCTAGCTCCCACGTCACATTCTCTCCGATAGCTCCCCCTAGATTACTTTCACAAGGGTGATCTTTTTGCCTCTCAACTTATTTATTTCCCGATCCTCGACCCTCACAGGTATAGTCTCAACAGTAAGGTTGTCCCGCACTTGTACATCATCTATCAGAATTACATGTGACGGATTAGAAATATACTTTCGGAGTTGTGATACATGGAACACTTCATGTAAATTTGACAGGTTGGGTGGCAGGGCCACCCTATATGCAACACTTCCCACCTTCTCCAAAATCTGATACGGACCAATAAATTAAGAAGTCAACTTCTTTGACTTTAGAGCACAACCTACATCAGTTACCAGTGATACTCTCAAGAATACATGATCTCCCTCTTGGAACTCAAGATCCTTCCTCATCTTATCATGGTAACTCTTATGCCTACTATGATGCGGTGGGAGAACTGACTTGATTGTTTTGCGTTTGATCGCAAATATTGCAGTTAGCAAGAGTCGCCACTGACTTTTCTTTTATCCAAAAGGAAAGGTGAAAAAGCACAAGAAATACCTTTGAGATTGTTTCTTGAGTTCGAGGGGTAGATTATGAAAAGGGAAGGTATTAACACCCTTTTCATCCATGGTTTTCCATGGGCTCTTAGTTACTTTCTAGATCACTTGCTTTTGTTTGAAATTGTGTTTTGTGTGGTTTTGAAAGTATTTTGTAAAAGAGGCCATTGTTTTAGGCAATCTTTGTAATGATTCTCGTTCGTAAGAATGTATACAAAGATGTTGATCTTTTTTGAAAATGTTTTCAATGTTTGTAAGATGTTTGAAAATGTGTAGGTGTTTATTTTTGAAAATAGCAAGGATATTTGTTTTGAAATGGAGCAAGTAACTAAAAGTAATCTACCTACTCAAATGTCTTTCTTGTTCATTTTTTCCCCTTGATATTGTTGTCTTACGATTGATTTGGTAAGCAACCTTATCTTTGGATGTAAACGGAACGGGCGTGGGTCATCGTATAGCCATGATTAGCAATGTTGCAAGGTATCTTAGCATTTTTGAGAGACTAAGATCATTTTTGTAAGGCAACTTTGAATAGCGTCATCGAGGGACTATGATATTGTATTTGTTTGCTTTTGCTAAGACACCTTACATGCATAATATGACCATTTTTGTATAAGGCAACCAAGTGGGGCAACCCTAGGGGTGTTTTGTGTGCAAGTGTGTCATTTTCATGCTTGATTTTGTCTTGGATTAGGGTTTTCTATTTGATTGGTTTTATCTTGCCATAAAAATTCTAATTACTAGCATGTTATATAAAAGCGATAAATTGCGAAATTTAAATGTCCTACGCTATTACAACACTTGTAGGAGGGGGGGGGGGGGTATACAATTTATGAATGGGGATTGCAATAATATAAACCTAATTAGTCTGTTACAACCAAATTGAATATATACAAATATTGGAATAAATAATATACAAAAAGGAATTAAATATGCAAAGGTATGTAAATGCAAAGAAGATTTTGTTTGGTTTTTTTTATATGAAAAAAAAAGTTTTAACCTAAACCTAATAAATAAATCAAGATTAACTTAAATCAATTAAGAAAAGAAATTATTTTTTAGAAAAGATTTTTGAATAAATCCTAATTCTATTTGATTAAAAGAAAACAAATTTCTTTAAGAAAAAGTACGTATTTTTGTATTTTTTGTCTTGAAAATAATACATGGCATTATGAGTTATTTTGGTCCTTTTATATTAAAATAAATATTTAATGGGTATAAAGAAAAAATAAATATTAAACTAGTTCTAATTTAATTTACAAATTTAATTAATAAAAAAGGATTATATATATATATATATATATATATATATATATATATATATATATATATATATATATATATATATATATATATATATATATATATATATATATATATATATATATATATATATATATATATATAGATATATATATAGATATATATATATATATATATAATATTTTTTGTGAGAAAAATAAAATAAAATAAGCTAAAATATAAATCTATCATTTTTATATTTTTTATGATTTTTAATATTAAGAAAAATATATTTAAGAAAATCAAATGAAAACAAAATAAATAAATAAAATTATATGGGCCAGGGGGTCATAAGCAATCAGGAGGTGAGTGTTAGAAAAAGCCCACGCTGCAAAGGGACAAAAAAATGGCAAAAAATGTGAGAAAATGCAAGAGGCAGACGCTAAGGCTCGAACCCGTGACCTATAGCATTTTTGCGTGCTGCCTTACCACTAGGGTGGTTGTACATCCGTTTATAGAAACACAAAGATAAATATATATATATATATATATATATATATATATATATATATATATATATATATATATATATATATATATATATATATATATATATATATATATATATATATATATATATATATATTAGAAAACGCCCCCTGAAGGCAACTTTTCAACCTTGAGCCATGGCCGAACCACCTGTATCTCTCTCATTTCTCCATGAAAATGGAAAGTCCAAACATGAAAATTATGGTGTTTCTTCCCACGAGTTCAACCATATAATTTATGTAAACTAACAATCAAAGATCAAAGCTAATTTTACTTGCCCTAATTTGAAACCTAATTTTTAAATAAATTTAAAATCCAAAATTCTCTATACACAGTTAATATAAATGAAAACTATGAACATGGTTATCTTTAGTGCAAGGATATCTACATTTTTCTTTCACAAATCAGGACCAAAGGATGCTTGTATGAAGAGATAGAAGTTTGAGTTTTTACCTCTTTCAGTTGAGATCGTGAATGGAGTTTGAGCAATTTTTGAGAAGGCCTGAGGATCTGTTTAGCTTGCCTAGACCTCCCTGAGTGTATTCCAATTCTTATCTTGTCTTGAAAGTCTCTGAATCTCCCTACTCAAGTCAACCTGCAAGCTTGATATTTGAAAATGGTGGATGGAGGAGGAGGAGTTACAGTAAGGGAACATGGGTCTGGATCACTTAGGTGTGATGTATATTAAGTGTTTAGGTGGTTAAAACTCAAAACGCACGAGTGGATTTGGAGATGGTTGAGTAAGGTTCAAAACTGTCAAGCTATGGCAGATTTTCAATGGCAAAGTGTTTGGGAGTGTTTCTGAGTCTTAGAATTCGTGTGTTAGGTTGTAATACCCTTGTGTATAACTATGGAAGAGGTTAGACATCAAGCTTTCTCAATATTTCTGAGATATAGCCTTTTGGCTCTATAACTTGCTTTTGAAGAAAAGTGAGGAGACAAGTATCTAAGTTTGCACAAGCATGGTATGGTTTGGTAGAGGCTTCAGGCAAGTTGCTTTTGGTTTTGGCTTTGCTTGTGTGCAGAGAAAACAAGTGCAAGGCTCAAGAAGTGGAAAATTGCAAAAGTAGTGCTTTATCAAAATGGAAATGGCACCTTTGTGCCAAAAATGGAACTGTTCTTGTACAATGCATTCAATGCTTGGCTTAAAGCTTCCAACATCTGTGAAAACATTTAATTATGGAGTGAAAGTCAAGTTAGGAGCATGCAAAGTAATATTTTTTCAGCATGCTTGAGGATTTGAATTTTTGTTCTTCATGAAATGGCTTGAAATCAAAGTGATAAATCACCAACTTCATCTCTTCGATTATCCCTACTCAAGAATGATCTCAAGGAGTTATTGGACATTTTGGAAATCTTGCAATGTGCTCTACAACCCATATTTGAATTGCTTTTGGAAATTCCCTTTGTAACTATGTGAAAAATTTCCATGAAGTTAGGTCAAAAAACTGCCTAACTAGGGCAAAATTCCACTAAGTTATTTTAGTACATGAGCATGTATTCACAAAATTATATCTTGAGATCCAAGCATTTTTAGGAGAAATTGTGTGAAGAAAAGTTGTAGTTTTCATGAAGATATACAACTTTCATGTTAGAAGTTTCCTTTGAATCATCTTGCATCATGGTGAAAATTTGGCTCAAAGTTGAGAAAAAATAAGAAATTTTCTATACTTAGAAAATTTTCTAAGTTAAAATTTTCAACTTTTCAAAACAAAAACTTAAACCCTTGATTTCTTGATGAACAAGTTTCTCATTTTGACATGTTTTGATGAATTATGATCCTTGACACTTGAAGTTAACCAAAAAGTCAAAGTTTGACTTTTCGGTATACCGTTGACTTTTGATCAGTTGATTGAAAAATTCATCTGTTAATCCAATGGATTTGTAATGTTTTGAACCATGTCATTAGGTCAAGATTATGCAATTGAACTCTTGAAATCATGATTCAAACCAATTTACCATTTTCTAGGTCAAAAATCAGAAATTGTCATTTCTCAGTCAAAACCCTAATTTTGACCATTTTGCGCTTTTGATGATTTGATCAAATTTCTTGAAGAATTGTGGTCCAAACTTGATAAAATGATACATGTGAGTCTAAGATGTTGATGTGGATAAAAAATTATGAAGTTTGACTGTAAATTGGCCATGGTTGACTTTTTCCCCAATACAACTGATTTTTAGGTCAACTGTTCAATTGACTGATCAAAAGTGTGATCCAAGGATTGAAAATTGACATGAATAATCTTGGGGGTCCATAATTATCCTTGTAAGTCATATGAAGAATTTATAGTCCAAAAATCCTTGGTTAAACTCAAACCCTAATTTTGGTCATCAGTGCATGAAGAGGTGTCTTGAGCTGGTCAAACCCTAATGCAGTCTTGAGTCCAAGAGATCTTGGGAGGAAATATTTGATAAGTGAGAGGACAAATTTTGGGGTACAACAGCTGCCCTTGTTCAATCTTCTTAAACTTGAAGAGTTAGACTGGCGAGTTTTGTCACTCGTGACTCGAAGGTGGAAGATGATTGGACACTAGTGTCCATAAATTTGCACTCGATGATGTGATGATAGAAGGAATGGGCTTACATATGCCATTTGGAGAGGTGGTAGAAATTTGTTGGAGATGGGCTTGTAGATTCCATCCAAAAGTGATTGTTGAATTGTAATTTGTGAGCTGAAAGAATAAGTATCAGAATGGCGTCTGTGTCTGGAGCGTATCTGAATTATATCAAAGAGTTAATTTTGAATGAGTATCAGGATGGCGTCCGGGTCTGGAGCGTATCTGAACTGTATCTGAGAGTTGAATCTGAATGAGTATCAGAA
>CATIWC010003220.1:0-89097 GCA_948472305.1 Vicia faba | reverse complement strand
ATATGTATATATATATATATATATATGTATATATATATATATATAAGTATATATATAGTATATATATATATATATATATATATATATATATATAGATATAAATTATTATATATTAAATAATATTTTTAGTATGAAATAAAAATAAGAAATAAAAATAAAAGTATAATTACATATTATTTTCAAGTTTAAGTAAATAATACAAAAGTATTTAAAATGTTTTCTATATTAGAAAAATTAAAATAAAATGCTAAATAAATGTAAAAAATAATGAAAATATATTTTAGGCATTTTTTATACTTGAAATAAATAAACAAAATCAGAAAAGAAATTAAAAAATGCAAAAATGTGAAAATATAAGAAATTGGGCAGGGGTGTAAAACTGAAAATGGGAGATGTTAGAAGCAAGCCAGGCCAAGCCCAGCCAAAGCCAACTTCATCTTCTTCCTCTAGACTAAAACGCGCGCGTGCCCTAGTTCAAATGCTAGATCCTATATACGTGATCTTTTGCCAAAACTCACAACATCAAACTTGTAGAAAATTTCAATACGATTCTAACCATATAAAGCATTAATCCTAACTCTCAAAGACCAGAGAGAATATCTCTGGCCCCAAAATCTGACCTAGTTTTTTCAGCATGTTCATGGATGAAATTCTCCTAGCACACTTAATATAAATGAAAACTGAGCATATGTACAGCTTCATGGCATTGAATACTACATTTTTCATTCACAAACCTAAGGCTAAATGTTCCTAAAGAGAGAGATAGAAAGTGAAGAAAAACCTGTTTCAGTTGGATTCGTGTAGGACAATGCAGTGCTTCTCAACAAGTTTTGAGGTGTCTGATAGCTTGCCTGAACTTCACTTGATCTTTTCCAATAGCTAGCTTTCCTTGAATGTACCTGAATTAGCCTCTAGAACTCAACCTGCACAAGCTTGAAATGAAAATGGTGAACATTGTAAATGGAGTTACAGTTGGCAATGGAGGTTTGGGATAGCTTGAGTGAGTTGAATGGAAGGTGTTTGAAGCAAAAAGGGGCAAAACGCACAAGCCAAATGAGCTATGGCACTCAAGTTGCAGCAACCTGCCCTGTTTTGCCAAAAGGAATGTGATTTCTGGCTATGGGAGGTTTTGAGGCTCAAGTACTCGTGTTTCTTGCTCAAAGGGTTGTGTGAAAGTTGTTTGCAATGTTTGTGTAAGCTCACAATGGCTGGTTTTTCAGTTCTCTAGTGTTTTGACAAATTGCTTGTTTTTGAAGTAAGAAAGTGAACTTGAGGTTACAGGTCTGTACAAGCCATCTTATCACTTTGCACACAATCCTGTTTGCCCCTCTAATTATTGGATTTGTTTAGCTGCAAGAGATTTGGCTCTATGCTCAAGGATTAGTGGTTTGACATAAAGCAACCTTTTGCAAAAATGGAAATGTGCCTTTTACCATTTAGGATTAAACTTGTGTACAATACCCTAATGACCAAGACAATGCATTAGTCAATGGATTTGCATTAAATTATGGAGTGTGAAGTGGTTTAGAGGCCTGAAAACTAGTACAAGGCATGCTGGTTTGAAAATACCACTTGAGTGAACATGAATTTGCCATGGATACAAAGTGAGTTTTTGCCAACTTCAAGCATTCGTTTCTCCCTAACCACAAATGTGTTTGAGGAGTTCTTTGACAATTTGGAAAGCTTGCAACATTCTCTATAATCCATATTTGAAAAGAAACTTGAGACTCCAAGTGTAACTATGTGAAAAATTGCCAAGAAGATAGGTCAAAATCCTGCCTAAACTAGGGCAAAATTTCTCTAAGTTAAAAGTTTTAGGGACCCTTGTTCCAAAAATCATAACTTGAGATCCAAGCTTCTTTTGAGAAAACTTTGTGTATCAAAGTTGTAGACTTTGTGGAGGACTACAACTTTCATGTTGTAAGTTTTGTTTGAATCCATTTTCATCATGGTGAAAATGTGGGACAAAGTTAGGAAAAATTAAGAAAATTTCATAACTTAGAAAAATTCTAAGTTATGAAAAATTTTCAATTTCAAACCCTAATTTTCAATTTTGGGTTTCTTGATGAACAAGTTTCATAATTTGACACATCTTGATGAAAAATGACCCTTGGCACTTGATTTTGACCAAAAAGTCAAAGTTTGACTTTTTAGTGTACAGTCAAATTTTGATCAGTTGACTGAAAAATTCATATGTCAGTCCCATGCATTTGATATCTTTTGAACTTATTGAATAGGTCAAAATGATGCCATTGAGTCCTTGAATCCATGTTTGAGCTTAATTTGCCATTGGCTAGGTCAAACAGTCAAAAATTGCCTTTGTACAGTCAAAACCCTAAAAATGACCATTTTGCCCTTTTGGTGATCTGATCAAATTTCTTGTGGAATTATGGTCCAAACTTGATTAAATGGTTCATATGAGTTCATAATGTTGATATGGGTCCAAAATTCATGAGGATTGACTGTAAATAATTACACAGTTGACTTTTCCCCAATACAACTAATTTCTAGGTCAATTATCCAATTGACTGGGCAAAAATTTGATTCAAGGCTTGCAACTTGGTATGGACAAACTTATGAGTCCAACATGAAGTATGAAAGTCACTTTGGGCATTGTAGGTCAAAAAAATGCCTGTGCAAACTCAAACCCTAATTTAGGTCAACAGTGCAAGGAGATATCTTGAGCAGAGCAAACCCTAGCTTGATCTTGAGTTCCAAGAGCCTTGTGATGAGAAATATTGATAAAATGAGAGGGCAAATTTTGGGGAACAACAGTTTCCCCTGTTCAATCTTCTTGAACCTGAAGAGTTAGATTGGCAAGTTTGCCTTTCGTGACTCGAAGGTAAAAGAGGATTGGACACTAGAGTGCCCGTAAATTTGCACTCGTCAAAATATTGCTGAGGGAATGGGCTTAAAGATGCCATTTGGAGGAGGTAGAATCTTGCTGGAGATGGGCTTAGAGATGCCATCCAAAACTTATTTGTTGAAAATCAGTAGAATGAACATCAGAATGGTATCCATATTTGGAACGTATCTGAGTTGTATCTGGAGACTAAATTTGTCTGAGCAAAGGAATGACGTCCGTGTCTGGAGCGTATCCAAGCTGTAACTAGGATATGGACAAGTGACAGAATGACTTCCTTGTCTGGAGTGTATCTAAACTTGAAGTTGATAGTTGAATCTGAATGAGAAATATAATGGCCACCATGTCTTGAGCGTATCTAGTCTGTATCTGATTGCTGAAGTCTGAATGAGTAATAGAATGACCGCCGTGTCTGGGGGTGTATCCATACTGTATCTTGACTTGAAATTCTGAATGAGTAATAGAATGACCGCCGTGTCTGGGGGTGTATCCATACTGTATCTGAAATCTCTGAATAGTTGTTAATGATAGCTTTTTAATCTTATCCTGAAAAGGGTAAAATGTTAGCTAAAACACAAAGTTATGTTGCATGATATGTATGATGCAATAAAATATGTTCCATTAATGTTCATGATATATGAATGTAATGGATGTGCATATAAGCTGATTAGATGTCTTGCTGAGGAAAATAAATCCTTGACAGCTGGAGACAAAGAAATCTTTGACTGCTGCCGGGGAAAGTAAATCCTTGACCGATGCCGGGGATTCCAAAAATCTTTGATTGTTGAGAATGAGAAATCCTGAGACCACTGCTGGGGATTGAAAATCCTTGACCGACTTGTGGCGATTAACAAGAGCTTTGACAACTTCTGCGGGGAATGAGAATCCTTCATGACTTTCCTGGGAAAAATAAGGAAAAATCCGACGACTTCTACTGGGGAATTAAAACCTGGGAGGCTTCCAATGGAGAAACAGGAACTAGAATCTTTGTTTTGTCGGGAAATAACTCGGTGGGGAGAGTGCTTATTCTGGCAAGGAAATCAAGAGCTTGGGTTGTATGCCAATCTATTGGGGAATTATCCTAGTTGGGGATAAGACAAAGAGTTAACTGTTATCTTGTTGATAACCTGCTGGGGAAATTGGGGAAAACTGAATGATTCCCGCTGGGGATTGATAGTTGGAAATTTGACTCCGCTGGGGAAGAAGGTTTCATCTTCGCTGAGGGTCTGTAGTTCAAAGTTTTCGGGCTCCACTGGGGATCAGGAGTTTAGAGACTTAACTCTGTTGGGAATTTTGAAACTTAACTCCGCTGGAGATATATATACTCCAAGATTTTAGCTCTGTTGAGGAGCGGGATGATGTATTGCAGGGGATTTCCTCTGGAATAGCCTAAAGACGTTTTCCCATACTTTCGACCTATCAGTAATTATCCTTTCTTATTTCGTTTTATTTGTAAGCAGTGATTATATTCAAATGCATATGCCTGTTTAACAAACCATTTGACGTTTTCAAATAAAACATAAGTGTAAAAAAAGAAAGGAAAGGCAAGCAAATTTCTGCACATTGAAGTATTCTTGTATTAACTTTGTAAGTATTTTTGTACAAAGGAGACAAACATTCTAGTAAGAGAATGTTATCGTAAAATTGAGAAAAATTTTATACAAAGAAAGATGGCTTATGTGTAACAATTCCATGAGGTTCCCATTCTTCTATAGCCTTTACAACTCTGAGTATCTTGTCCGTTCGTTGCTTCGTCCGTAGATGATGGGATTGATTAGAAGCTTGGAGCTTGTCCGTGAAGAGATTGTCCTTAAAGTGATTCGACGAGACATAGTCATACGCTTTAATTCCCTAACTTTTTCCTGGACCATCCTTTCGGGTTTTCGATCCACCGGGAAACCCTTTTTTGCCCAAGTCGCCCTTTCGGGTTTTCTACTTGCCGGGTGTACAGATTTTTTTATTCATCCCTAATTTTTGCCTGAACCTCCCTTTCGGGTTTTCGATTCACCGGGATGCCCATTTGTGCCCAAGTCGCCCTTTCGGGTTTTCAATTTGTCGGGTCGTTTATGCGTGGTATCTTTTGACTATGTCTGCATTCGCAGGGTGCCGCAGATCGTCGCCGTCCATGGTGGTCAGAATCATTGCCCCACCAGAAAAGATGTTCTTGATCACAAATGGTCCCTCGTAAGTAGGAGTCCACTTGCCCCTGGGATCACTTTGCGGCAAGATTATCCACTTGATTACAAGATCTCCGACTTGATATACCTGACGCCTGACTTTCTTGTTGAAAGCCTTGATCATCCGTTTTTGATACGCCTGACCATGAAAAACAGCAGTAAGTCGTTTTTCGTCGATCAAATTAAGTTGATCAAGTCGGGTCTGAATCCAATCGTCTTCACTTAACCCAGTATCCTTTCATGATCCTTAAGGAAGGGATCTCAACTTTCATAGGTAAAACAACTTCCATGCCATATACCAAAGAGAAGGGGGTTGCCCCTGTTGAAGTACGCACCGTGGTACGATATCCGTGCAGAGCAAACGGTAACATCTCATGCCAGTCCTTGTAGGTGACTGTCATCTTTTGAATGATCTTCTTGATATTTTTGTTCGCGGCTTCAACAACACCGTTCATCTTTGGCCGATAGGGAGATGAATTGTGATGTTGAATCTTGAACTGCTCGCACAGAGCGGTGATCACAGTGTTATTCAAATTTGTACCGTTGTCCGTGATAATCCTGTCGGGGATACCATACCGGCATATGAGGTTCTGCTTGATGAAGCGGGCAACCACATTCTTTATAACTGAAGCGAAGGAAGCTGCTTCGACCCATTTAGTGAAGTAATCAATAGCCACCAGGATGAAACGATGCCCGTTGGATGTCGTAGGCTTGATCTCTCCAATCATGTCGATTCCCCACATCGCGAATGGCCAAGGATCTGTTAGAACGTTGAGAGGAACTGGAGGAATGTGTACCTTGTCAGCATAGACTTGGCATTTGTGACAAGTACGAGTGTATTGATGACAATTAGCTTCCATGGTTGACCAGTAGTAGCCTGCTCTTAGAATCTTCTTAGCCATCGTATGTCCACTTAAGTGGGTGCCAAATGTGCCACTATGTATTTCAGTCATGATCAACTCAGCTTCAGCTTTGTCCACACAACCAAGTAGAACACAATCATGATTATGCTTGTATAGGATACCATTTCTTAGGAAGAACTTGGCATCAAATCTCCTTAAGAACTTTTTGTCATTGACGGAAGCTCCTTCAGGGTATTCTCGAGTCTGGAGATACCTTTTGATTTCATGAAACCGGGGTTGTTCCACTACTTCTTCGGTATTAATCTCATGACAGTGTGCAGGTTCGTCCATTCGCTCGATGGTGATTTGGGGAGCCTCATTGTCCCAGTTGAGTTTAAACATGGAAGACATCGTAGCTAGAGCATCAACTAGCTGATTTTCTTCTCGCGGAAAGTGCTCGAAGGTAATCTGCTCGAAGTGAGGTAACAATGTCAGAACATGTTCTTTGTATGGGATAAGATTAGGATGTTTAGTATCCCACTCTCCTTTGATTTGACTGATAACCAAAGCTGAGTCCCCAAATACGACCAAAGATTTGATTCCCAAGTCAATATCAGCCTTGAGACCAAAGATGCAAGCTTCATATTCGACCATGTTGTTGGTGTAGCTGAAGTAGAGTCTAGCAGTGAAAGGTGTATGGCAACCTTCTGGAGAAATGAGTACCGCACCGATACCGTTGCCAAGTGCGTTTAAAGCACCATCAAAGTACAGGGTCCATCGGGATCCTTGTTCAGGTCCGTCATACGGTCCTTTACCTTCAATGTTGTCCAATGTCATGATGTCCTCGTCAGGGAAGTCGAATCTCATAGATTGGTAATCTTTGACGGCTTGATGAGCTAGATGGTCAGCTAGTACACTCCCCTTTATAGCTTTTTGGGTAGTATACTGGATATCATACTCAGTCAGGATCATCTGCCATCTAGCAATTCTTCCGAATAAAGCAGGCTTCTCGAAGATGTACTTAATCGGGTCCATTTTAGAAATCAGCAAAGTGGTATGTGTCAACATATACTGTCTTAGCCGGCGAGCAGCCCATACCAAAGCGCAACAAGTTTTCTCAAGCAGTGAGTAGCGAGTCTCACAGTCGGTAAACTTTTTTCTAAGTTAATAAATGGCATGCTCTTTTCGGCCAGACTCGTCATGTTGGCCCAGTACGCACCCCATTGAATTATCCAAAACGGTCAGATACATGATTAAAGGCCTTCCTTCGACGGGTGGCATCAAGATAGGAGGTTCCAGCAAATACTGCTTGATCTTATCAAAAGCAAATTGACAATCATTATTCCATTCAACCACCTGATCTTTCTTCAACAACTTGAAGATTGGTTCACAGGTAGATGTTAGGTGAGAGATGAACCTCGCAATATAGTTTAAGCGTCCCAAGAAACCTCTAACCTCCTTCTCAGTGCGAGGGGCAAGCATTTCTTGTATAGCTTTGACTTTAGCAGGATCAACTTCAATGCCTTTGTTACTGACGATAAATCCCAAAAGTTTACCGGACCTGACTCTGAAAGTGCACTTGCTAGGATTCAGTCTGAGCTTATACTCCTTCAATCTGACAAACAGCTTTTGCAGATGATCGAGGTGTTCTTCTTCTGTCTGTGAACGGGCTATCATGTCGTCTACGTAGACTTCAATCTCATGATGTATCATGTCATGAAACAAAGCTACCATGGCGCGTTGATAGGTTGCCCCGGCATTCTTCAGTCTGAATGGCATCACTTTGTAGCAGAAGGTACCCCACTGCATAACAAAAGTAGTATTCTCCATGTCTTCGGGGGCCATTGGTTGTATCCCGATAATCCATCCATGAAGGAAAATACCTTGTGTTGAGCTGTATTATCAACCAAGATGTCAATGTGTGGTAGTGGAAAATCATCTTTAGGTCTAGCCCTGTTTAGGTCTCTGTAGTCCACACACATTCTGACTTTGCCGTCCTTCTTAGGCACGGGCACAATGTTAGCAACCCATTATGGATAGGAAGTAACAACCCAGAAAGCCAGCATTGAATTGCTTCATCACCTTAGCTTTGATCTTTTCAGACATGTCAGGCCTCATTCGGCGAACTTTTTGTTTGATCGGTGGACAGTCTTCTCTTGTAGGGAGACGGTGAACCACAATATCTGTATCCAGTCCCGACATGTCTTCATAGGACCAGGCAAAGATCTCGACATAATCATTCAACAACTGAACTAAGCGCTCCTTGACACTTGGCTCCAGGTTTGCACCCACTTTTACCTCCTTCTTGTCTTCCTCTGTTCCCAAATTGACAGTCTCTAGCAACTCTTCATGGGGCAGAATAGCCCTTTCCTCTTGTTGCAAAAGTCTGGCTAACTCTCCAGGCACTTCACAGTCTTCATCACCTTCGTGCTCGGCATGATTGACCAGATCCTCAGAGTCATTGAAGGCCAAGGCAAAATAGTCACCCTCGGAATCCGGAGTGGATGGGTACCTGCATTTGTGAGTGTGGGTGTGTGTAAGGGATAACCATCCTTAAACAAAATAAAATGCAAAAGGAAAGAAAGTGAACACAACAGTTTATAGATGAAAACGTCCAATGATTCATTAAAAATGGCATATGATAATGAAGAAATCAAGCCCTTACAAATGGACCTATATGCCCCGGGAAAGGCATAAAGCAAAAAGAGAGTGTACGAATTGTTTAATTATTACAGACCAAAATAGGAAATTGTTCAAAGATAAATTACTGATTGATGAAAGTGATGGGAACAAAGTCTTTCGCTTCCCAGTTGCTTAATCCTCCTTCAACGGTTGGAAAGATCCAATCTTCAAAGTTGTCTTCTTCATCATCATTTTCTAAGGCATTAATTCCATGGTGAGTGATTTTAAAGGGTGGTCCTCCAGCCCGGGAGCGACACACAACTTTCTGTCCAGCAGCAGTAAAACCTAGTCCAAACTTGTCTATCTTGTGAGAAAAATTAGGCAATTGCCCCCACACCGTATTCCTTCCTTCTTTGATTACAGCCTCCGCATCTTTGAGGGATTCCATCCTAGACACAGGCTTGGAAATGATAGGCACATCAGTCATTGTCTTTGCAACTGCGACTTCAGGAGACACCTCTTCAAAGTGCTGGAAATTTGTTTCTATGAACTCGCTATCCAACTCCACATAGCGGAAGGAGTTAAGGTGACTTATCATATACTCTTCCTCCCCATGGACCGTTATGATCTTACCCTGGACTGGGTACTTTAGCATTTGGTGTAGAGAAGAGGTAACTGCCCCAGCATAGTGGATCCATGGTCTTCCCAACAAGCATGAATATGAATGACGGATGTCCATCACATAAAAGGTAGAGTTGAAGGTCTCGGTACCCACTTTGATTGGGATGTCCACCTCTCCGTGAACCATCCGCTTAGAAACGTCGAAGGCTCTAACAATGATTTTATTGGGTTTTAAAGTCAAACTTTCACAGTCTAGCCTGTCCAACGCCTTTTTTGGTAGGACATTCAAAGATGAGCCGGTATCAACCAGGACATGGGCAAGTGTAGTTCCTTTGCACTCTACCGAGACGTGAAGTGCATCATTGTGCTTACTTCCTTTAGGGGTCAAATCAGCATCAGAAAAACCAAGACCATTATCAGCCGTAAGGCTAGCCATGCACTCTTGAAACTGGTCTGCAGAAGTTTCTTGAGGCACGTGTGCCGTCTTTAAAAATTTGATCAAGGCCTTAGCATGAGCCTCAGAGCAGAGTAAGAGAGCCAATCATGGAGATTTTTGAAGGGGGTTTCCCTAGATGCTCCACGACATCGTAGTCACTCTTCTTGATTATCTTTAAGATTTCTTCCATCTCTTTCTGGGTGGTCTCGAGGATAACCACAGTCCGAGCCTTCGTCCTGACAGGTGATTCTAGTATCCCCTTACCCTTATTGGTAGTATCAACAGAGGGTCTAGCTTCGGTAGCATCCAACTCTTCAATTACCGGGCTTTGCACAGATGGTTTGACAGGCACAGAAGCTTTCGAGGGTCTGAAGACTGCTCGTGGAGGAGCAATCTCCAGAGAGAAGATCCTTCCGCTGCGAGTTATCTTGCTTGTTCCCGCAATATTCCCTATATCAGGGGTTTCATCATAAGAATTCTCTTGGAATTATTCTATCTGCTTGATACCATAGTTGAAGATTTCTCCTCCATAATTCCATGGTATCGTCTTGTTGGATTTATACGGGACAGGCCCCGACATGGTGATTTTTAGTGGCACAAACTTAGGATCAGGCGTAATCTTGACAGGCCTTTTGCAGGTCTTAGGAAGATTGTCAGAGATGGTTATTATAGCAATGTCATTGGTTGAAGTAACAAAGGTAGCAGGAGTAACATGAGTGATAATATCAACAAGAGTCTTTTGAAAGAGAATCTCTTGGGTATCCATCAGGCGTTGGATGCCTGATTTCAACAGTGGGCAGTCAGCTTGCAAGTTTGAACAGAAGTAACAGTCTTTTCCACAACCTGGGAATATCCCGACTTTCATCAAATTCACTTTAATCACTGGTAAGGGAGTCAAAAGGTCATCAACAATGGTAACATGAAGATCTTCCAAAACGGCATGAACATTATGACCGTGCTTGGGCATTGGAGCGGATATCACGTTGGGTTTTTCAGGAGCATCAAACTCTACCTCCTTGGCGTTTATCAGGTATTGGATCTCGTTTTTAAGAGCCCAACAGTTGTTGGTATCATGCCCTATACTGTCCGAGTGGTATGCACATTTTGCATTGGAATGATAATAAGGAGAAGAGGTATTGGGGTTTTTCGGCGCTTCTTTCAAGTTGGTAAGATTCAACTTTAACAAATGAGGGAGGACTTGAGCCGGTGTCATGTTGATTCGGGTGAACTGCCATTGTGGCCTTTCTACCCTTTACTGGTTAACTCTAGGTTGACTGCTTCGAGGTTGATCAACTGAGGAGTTTTGAATCATCATAGCCCCCACCATTGGTCGGTGCTCCGTTCTTCCTTGATTTTTCTGGGAATAAACAGTAGAATCTTCTTTCTTGGCTGGGAAGGTCTTCTTAACAGCATTGGAAGCGGAAGCATCCTTCTGAATTTTACCACTTTTAATGCCAGCCTCGACCCTTTCACCGGTCAGGATTAATTCGGTGAATCCTGCAGATGAACTCCCAATTAAATGATTGAAGAATGGTCCAGACAGGGTCCCTAAAAACATATCAACTAGCTCTCTATCCGACAACGGTGGCTGCACCCTTCTAGCCAGATCACGCCACTTCTGGGCATACTCTTTAAATCCCTCATTAGAAGCCATACCCATACTCTATAGTTGAGTATGAGTAGGTGCTAAATCTGCATTGTATTGGTATTGTCGGTAGAAAGCAACAGCTAAATCTTCCCAGTTATGAACATCAGATCTCTCAAGTTGATAGAACCAGTCCAATTGCGTGTCTGACAAACTATCTTGAAAAAAGTGGACCCAAAGATCCTTATCAGAGGAGTGAGGTTGGATCTTTCTGACGTAGGACCTCAGATGCATCTTTGGATAGGACAAACCGTCATACTTAGCAAATGTAGGTACTTTGAACTTGGGAGGAATGACGATCCCAGCAACCAACCCTAGTTCTTCAAAATCTAAACCAGGTACCCTTTGCAACTCCATGGCTGCCAACCGATCCTCAAGATTTTTATACTTATCATCTGCCGGGGGATATTGCTGTTCGGAGTAATCTTCATCCTCTTCTTCTTCTTCTTCTTCTTCTTTTTCAACTTCAGATTCAGAAGGCATCGCAACTCCTTTTCCTTTACCAATTCCTTCATCAGACGTCGAAGGGAACTCGAGAACCTTTCTAGCCTGGTTTTCAAACCTTCTTCCCATAGTGGCCATACCAGTCCTTTTCTTCTTTTTCTCTTTATCTTTCTCCAACAGTGCTTTAAGGTCCTCTTGACCCTTTGCTAAGGTCATGAGGAGTTGCTGGAATTGTGAATTCTGTGCTTGCAGATCCTTAACCGTCTGCTCCAAATCCATCTTGCTGAAATAAATAGCAGAAAGATAAGGAAACCTGGTGTGAAGACTTGTTTATGCATATGATGAATGATATGTTATTCATGTAATGCATTCAAGGATTCAGAAAATTCAAATTTGTTGCAAACAAAAAGAACACACGTCATATTAAGAAGAAATTTGTTAGCACATAAATGCCTCATGGGCAAAATATTACAAAATTCTTAATGTAAAAAGACATTGCGCATCCTCTTTGGTGCGATGTAAGTGTTAAGAGTCTCCTCTTCCTGAAGTCGGCGGGTAAGCTCTAAAACCTTCTTCTCACTTGCATAGGAGCTAGCTTCAAAAGTATTCCGTTCTTCTTTGAGTTGTATCCAACTCTTTTGTAATTATTCCAATGATGTTGGCATGTCAGGATGTAAGAGGGTGTATGGAACCTCTCCTTCCATAACAGGCTCTTTGATCACAGGGAGAATGTGAGGGTAAGGCATCATAAGATTCTGGGCGCGGGTTCGTACCCACTTGAGATAAGGCTCAAGAGGGATGGAATTCTTGTTCCCCAGTGTCTTACTATCCACTTTGTTGGGCATCCTCCAAGCTCTGATAAGCCTTTGTCGAAGTCCTTGCGCATCATTGTTGAAGTCAAAAACCAGGTCAGGAATCAGTATGTCGTGAGGGCCATCCCTTCGAGCATATCCAAACTGTCTTAGAGCTAAACAGGGGTTGTAGGTAATGCCTCCCCTAATGCCAAGTAGTGGGACATTAGGGAATTCCCCATAACGATCAATGATGATGACATTTTCTCTGGACCGAGAACAGCAATGAACATCAGAATGTGTGAGGGTCATCAATCGTTGTGACCACCTTAAACCCTGCTCATTCTTCAAAACTGACTGGGGAAGGTGAGAAATAGACCACCTTGCTAGAAGAGGAGCACAACACATGAGAACACCTCTTTTCCTCATTGTTCGTGTGTAAAATGAATGTAGGATGTCCCCAAGCAATGTAGGCACAGGATTCCGAGATATGAAAATCTTGACAGCATTCACATCTATAAGTTGATCAGGGTTTGGGAATAATACCAACCCATAGATGAGAAGTGCTACAATCTCCTCAAAAGCTTGTAGATCCAAAGAATTCCAGCAGTCTTGTGCCTTCTCAAACAGAAACTTTGCCAAGAAACCCTTGACACCACTTCTGGTTTCCCAATGACCTTTGATATCAGATGGTTGCAAGTGTAATGCTTGAGAAACATCTTCAGGCTTTGGTTTTTTTTTCGTACCGTTGTAGGGTAGTTGATGGAGAATAGGAATCCTCAGGAGCTAAGAAAATTCCTCCAAAGTAGGTACTAGTTGGTAATCGGGGAATGTGAAACAGTGGTGTAGGGGGTCAAAGAACTAGAAGAGAACTTTCACCATATCTTCTTCAATGTTGGAGTTGACCAAGCTGAGAAGCCTACCATGTCTTTCACTGAAAGGAGAATTCTCTGGAATTTTGGAAGTAAGCTCCTTGAGTTGAGGAGGGATTCTTACAGGGTTGACTTGTATTGTTTTCCTACGAAGAGATTCCATGACCTACGAAACAAGAACAAAGATGAAGATCCAAACCCTTGAAATGGTTAGTAGATGCATATGATGCTTTATGATGTTTATGATGTTTATGATGTATGCACAAGCACATGTACAAACAAGTCATACAAGATCCTAGTTTCAGGCTTGCATGAGGTTTCATAGGTAAGTACCCTCTTGAAGTTAGTTAGCTCAAACCTGTCCTATAAATAGTAACCGGGTTCTAAGGAGCTCAATATCACTGGATTATTTTCTGTGTTCATTGTTTTGGTTTAGCCAATTAACTGGCGACCAAAATATTCCAAGAAAACAACCCTCAATGAGTGTAGTATCGAGTATCTACCAACTTCGGACAGTACCAAAGTCGGTCATCTCACTACCCCTAAAAAAGGCCAAGATGGTCAAGTAAGGTTCTAAGAGTTCATTAGTGCTTCATGACATCACTCAGCGGCCCCGTATTCTCTTTGATTGACTCAAAGGCTACCGGTACTCATAAATATGTCACACTAATATAGCTATTGCTTCAACCATGTCGGTATACCCCGCACAGTTTCCACAATGTATTGCTATTTACCTATGAATGTTTCCCAAAAATCCAGGTGAAGGATTTCAAACCCAAACAATAGGACCAAATGTAAAGCAATTAAGGCAAACAAGATAGGCATGCAAAGGTAATCTAAACCCTAAGGTTACTCCACTTTTAAATATTTTCCCCAGCAGAGTCGCCAGTTCTGTGATACGGTGGGAGAACTGACTTGAGATTTTGCGTTTGTGTTCGCAAATGTTTTGGTTTAGCAAGAGTCGCCACCGACTTTTTATTTTATCCTAAGGAAAGGTCAAAAAGCACAGGAAAGACCTTTGAGATGTTTTCTTGGATTCGGGGAGTAGATTATGAAAAGGGAAGGTGAGAGCACCCTTTTCATCCATGGTTATCCATGGGCTATTAGTTACTTGTTTAGATCACTTTCTTTGCTTTTCCAATTTTTTGAAATGGTGCTTTGTGTGTGGTTTTGAAAGATGTTTTGAAAAGAGGCCATCGTTGTGGCAACCTTTGTAATGATTCTTGTTTGAATGTATACAAAGACGTTTTTGTCTTTTGAAAAGGTTTCAATGTTTTTTTGAGAGTTTGTTTTGGGAAATGTTTTGAAATTGTGTTGTGAAGTGTGTTTGAAAATAGCAAGGATGTTTTTGCAAGCTTTTTGATCAAGTAACTAAGAGCTATCTATCCTATTTTACTCAAAGATATTTCTTATGTTTTTAACCCTTTTGACAGTGTTGTTTCACTATTGTATTTGGTGAACAACCTTGTGTTAGGATGTTAAACGGGACAGGCGCGGGTCATCGTATAGACCATGATAGCAATTGTGTCAAGTATCTTTGGAAATTTTCTTGAGGGACTTGCTCATTTTTGTTTAGGCAACCAAGATAGCGTCATCGAGGGACTATGATCTTTTGTTTTGTTTTTGTTTTGCCAAAGTACCTAACATGCATATCATGGCCCATTTTTGAAGGCAACAAGTGGATTGTAACCCTAGGGGTGCAAGTGTGCACTGTGTTTGATTTTCATGCATTTTTGTCTTTGATTAGGTCAAGCTATTTGTTAATTTGGATTTTTGCATACAAACCCTAATTCTCTAATCATGGCATAATTGAAAGTGTAAAATGCGAGAATTTAAAGTTCTAAGCTATTACAACATGATTATGGGGATGAGGGTACAATTTTGAATGGGGGTATTTGACAAGAAATATAAACCCTAGTTTACTATTACATCCATATTGAATCACAATGCATAAATATTTAAATGTACAATATTTAAATAAACAAAATAAATAAATATCAAATAATATGTATTATGCAAAAAGGTTTTTAATTTGTTTATGTATGTAAAAGTATTTTTAATGTAAAAAGTATGAAGAAATAAATAAAATAAAAAGATTAATTTTATTTGTTTTAGGGTAAACCCTAATTCTTTTAAGAAAGTAATATATTATATTATTTATATGAAAAATATATTAATATGTGTAAAAATGAAATATACTTAAAAAAGGTATTTTTTAGTATAAATAAAAATGTAATATTTTTTTATTTTTATTCTAAGTATTTAATAAAATAAAAGTATATATATATATATATATATATATATATATATATATATATATATATATATATATATATATATATATATATATATATATATATATATTAAATATATTAAATATATTAAATATATTAAATATGTATAATATAAAATAAAATATGTACAAAAATAAATTATATTTTAAATAATATTTTCAGTATGAATAAAAATAAGAAATAAAAATAAAAGTATAATTTACATATTATTTTCAAGTTTAAGTAAATAATACAAAAGTATTTAAAATGTTTTCTATATTAGAAAAATTAAAATAAAATGCTAAATAAATGTAAAAAATTATGAAAATATTTTTTAGGCATTTTTTATACTTGGAAATAAATAAACAAAATCAGAAAAGAAATCAAAAATGCAAAAATGTGAAAATATAAGAAATTGGGCCAGGTGGTGTAAAACTGAAAATGGGAGGTGTTAGAAGCAAGCCAGGCCAAGCCCTGCCCAAGCCAACTTCATCTTCTTCCTCCAGACTGAAACGCGCGCGTGCCTTGGTTCAAATGCTAGATCCTGTATACGTGATCTTTTGCCAAAACTCACAACATCAAACTTGTAGAGAATTTCAATACGATTCTAACCACATAAAGCATTAATCTTAACTCTCAAAGACCAGAGAGAATTTCTCTGGCCCCAAAATCTGACCTAGTTTTTCAGCATGTTCATGGATGAAATTCTCCTAGCCCACTTAATATAAATGAAAACTGAGCATATGTACAGCTTCATGGCATTGAATACTACATTTTTCATTCACAAACCTAAGGCTAAATGTTCCTAAAGAGATAGATAGAAAGTGAAGAAAAACCTGTTTCAGTTGGATTCGTGTAGGACAATGCAGTGCTTCTCAACAAGTTTTGAGGTGTCTGGTAGCTTGCCTGAACTTCACTTGATCTTTTCCAATAGCTAGCTTGCCTTGAATGTCCCTGAATTAGCCTCTAGAACTCAACCTACACAAGCTTGAAATGAAAATGGTGAACACTGTAAATGGAGTTACAGTTGGCAATGGAGGTTTGGGATAGCTTGAGTGATTTGAATGGAAGGTGTTTGAAGCAAAAAGGGGAAAAACGCACGAGCCAAATGAGCTATGGCACTCAAGTTGCAGCACCTGCCCTGTTTTGCCAAAAGAATGTGATTTCTGGCTATGGGAGGTTTTGAGGCTCAAGTACTCGTGTTTCTTGCTATAAGGGTTGTGTGAAAGTTGTTTGCAATGTTTGTGTAAGCTCACAATGGCTGGTTTTTCAGTTCTCTAGTGTTTTGACAAATTGCTTGTTTTTGAAGTAAGAAAGTGAACTTGAGGTTACAGGCCTGTACATGCCATCTTATCACTTTGCACACAATCCTCTTGGCCCCTATAATTAGTGGATTTGTTTAGCTGCAAGAGATTTGACTCTATGCTCAAGGATTAATGGTTTGACATAAAGCAACCTTTTGCAAAAATGGAAATGTGCCTTTTACCATTTAGGGATTAAACTTGTGTACAATACCTAATGACCAAGAAAATTCATTAGCTCAATTTATTTGAATTAAATTATTGAGTGTGAAGTGGTTTAGAGGCCTGCAAACTAGTACAAGGCATGCTGGTTTGAAAATGCCACTTGAGTGAACATGAATTTGCCATGGATACAAAGTGAGTTTTTGCCAACTTCAAGCATTCGATTCTACCTAACCACAAATGTGTTTGAGGAGTTCTTGGACAATTTGGAATTCTTGAAACATGCTCTATAATCCATCTTTGAAAATCAACTTGATACTCCAAGTGGAACTATGTGAAAAATGGCCAAGAAGATAGGTCAAAATCCTGCCTAAACTAGGGCAAAATTTCTCTAAGTTAAAAGTTTTAGGGACCCTTGTTCCAAAAATCATAACTTGAGATCCAAACTTCTTTTGAGAAAACTTTGTGAGTAAAAGTTGTAGACTTTTTGGAGTACTACAACTTTCATGTTGTAAGTTTTGTTTGAATCCATTTGCATCATGGTGAAAATGTGGGACAAAGTTAGGAAAAATTAAGAAAATTTCATAACTTAGAAAAATTCTAAGTTATGAAAATTTTCAATTTCAAACCCTAATTTGCAATTTTGGGTTTCTTGATGAACAAGTTTAATAATTTGACACATATTGATGAAAAATGACCCTTGGCACTTGATTTTGACCAAAAAGTCAAAGTTTGACTTTTTAGTGTACAGTCAAATTTTGATCAGTTGATTGAAAAATTCATCTGTCAATCCCATGCATTTGAGATCTTTTGAACTTGTTGAATAGGTCAAGATGATGCCATTGAGTCCTTGAATCCATGGTTGAGCTTAATTTGCCATTGGCTAGGTCAAACAGTCAAAAATTGCCTTTGTACAATCAAAACCCTAAAAATGACCATTTTGCCCTTTTGGTGATCTGATCAAATTTCTTGTGGAATTGTGGTTCAAACTTGATCAAATGGTTCATATGAGTTCATAATGTTGATGTGGGTCAAAATTCATGAGGTTTGACTATAAATTGGCCACAATTGACTTTTTCCCCAATACAGCTGATTTCTAGGTCAACTGTCCAATTGACTGGGCAAAAATTTGATTCAAGGCTTGAAACTTGGTATGGACAAACTTATGAGTCCAACATGAAGTATGAAAGTCACTTTGGGCATTGTAGGTCAAAAAATCCTTGTGCAAACTCAAACCCTAATTCAGGTCAACAGTGCAAGTAGATATCTTGAGCAGAGCAAACCCTAACTTGATCTTGAGTTCCAAGAGCCTTGTGATGAGAAATATTGATAAAATGAGAGGGAAAATTTTGGGGTACAACACAATCCTATTAGCATGCATCTAACAATTAAATATTTTCAGGAATTTAAAATGCGAGAAAATAAACCTAACTATTACAGGGCTTTGGCAATTATATAATCATCTTGACAAAAATAAAAATGCGGAAGTTTAAAACCCTAGTTACTATTACATCTTCGAAACAGTTACAATAATAATAAAACGAACTGAAATGCACACGGCAAATTAAATGCGAGGAGAAATTGAAACCCTAAAAAATCTAACTGAAAAAATATTTAAATTGTTTTTTGAGAAAAGACCTAATTAGGTTATGCACAACTAAAACCCTAATTCTAATCATTTTTTTAATTATAAAAAGAAATTGAAATTAACCTAATTTAAACTAAATTAAATAATTCAAGAAGATAAAGTATTTTTTAAAAAAGATTTTATGTATTTTTGTGGTTTTTTATTTGAGAAAAGAAACAATTTCATTACAAAATTTGAAACCAAATTTTTATTTAATTTTAATTATGAAAAAGAAATTAAATTTACCTAACTTACTAATTACATTAAATAAATATTTTATATAAAAAAAGCTCTTTTTTGTGATTTTTTGATTTTATGGTGAATTAAAAAAAATAATTAATTTTTAGTGAAAAATAATTAAACACATTAATTAAAATAAAGGAAATAAAAGAAATAATAAAGAAAAAATGAATTAAGAAAGGGCCTGTATGTTGTTAGCAATTGGAGGGTATGAATCTGAAAATTCCAAGCCCAATAGCCCTTCAAGCCCAGTCAGCGCCTGATTTCCTGTGGTGTTGACCTGGGGGCGTATCATAGTCTCTCATTGCTTATGCGTTAGATATGAGACCATGCTTGATCAAGTGGTTGGATGTTGGTGATGTATGGTAGACACCTGGACAAAGTTGCACATGATATGATGAGAGAAAATAAAATAAAGGGAAACGCTGGGACCTGGGATCGAACCCAGTCCTTATGCTTGCCAACAACATGCCTCTACCAGCTGGGCTACGCTGGTTAGTTGTCAAGGAAATAAGCATAATGAATAATATATCAAAACAAATTCCAAGAGGCTGAAACAAAAATCACGCGCGTTATTTTCAAATGAGCCAATAGGGTGATGCCAAATCACCTTCTTCTAACTCCAGCCCGTCGTCTTAGGTATATGACCTATACCTACATACATTGTCCATTGCTACAACCTGCGTATTTTAAACATAAAAAATGTGCATGATAAATGAATTCAAAGACCAGGGATCGATTGGTTTTAATGTCACGGTCATCCCAGTATCCAGCTTGGTATCTAATTTTGCCTGTAGCCAAAAACCCCAAAACGCATATGGAAACCCTAACAATGGCAAGTACAGATATAGGCTTCAAAAATGCAATTAAACTATTCAGTTAGCTTGCAAACACGATAACGATCACAAATATGCCAATCAAATGTATTAACAATGCAGGAAATTCAATAATCAATTTGAAAAAAAAAAGCAAACCGTGAGAGCTGTAGTGCGCGATTCCAGACGTTTCAGGCCTTGCAAATGCTTGCTACAGGTTCAGTGAGTATCTAGGGAGATGACTTGATCTTTTGAAACGCTTGAAACGACCAATGGAGCAAGATTGAATCTGCACTTTTTCTCAAAAAATTGAAACTTTGTTCTTCCTGTTCACGTCTGCAAAAACCTTTTCTCATGCCTTGTACCTGTTCCCTATATAACTTAGAATGAATTAGGGTTGTAAAATTGGATTGAATCTTTGCAATTATGAGAGATTTGATTTGATTTTCATGCTACATGTAAACTTGCTATTTTGAGCCAAATCATCCCTTTCTTGTACCAATTATGCTTGATTCGTTTTGGTCTTGATAACTCAACATATTTTGATTGCCAACCTATCCAAAAACCAAATCAAATCATATCTTTGCTATTATTCACCAATTATTTGATTTAATTCAATTTTTAATTAATAAAAAATCAAAATAAATTGAATAATGAAGAAAATAATGTGTGGGTGAATATTTGGGTTGTGGACCATATTATAAGTGAGGTGCAAGCATAAAAAGTTAGGCCCATTTGACAAAAAATACATTTTTGAGCACATTTGACTTTTGGCAATTTTGCAAAAAAAGTCAACTTTGATGTCTCTTCCAATTTTAACCCTAGAGAGGTGTTCTTGGACTTTTTAGAAATCTTAGGATGTTCCCTAAGCAACCTTTTTGGTCTCATCTCAATTGAGTCTTCCATGATCATGTAAGAAGCTTTGACCCAAAAGGTGTTTTGTTGACTTTTCAAAAGGACCCATAATGTAGAAATTCATATCTTTTTGTGGGTGAATATTTTGAACTTGGGGGATGAAGATGAGTTGTAGGGAATTTCATCCTCTTCCAAATGAGCTTTGGATGGAAAATTTCTGATAAAGCACGTGGGAGTTATGTTTGGTCAAAGTTTGGTTGACTTTTCTTGAGAAACCCTAATTTAGCAACTTTTGGGTTTTGATGAATTTGGAGCATTCCTTGAGGAATCATGACCAAACCTTGATCAAATTATGAAAGTAAATTCAAAATTTTAATGTTGACCTAAAATCTTGAAGTTTGACTATATGTGGGTCACAGTTGACTTTTGACCTAATATAGTTGATTCTCAAGCATCTGAGCAGTTGACTGAGCAAACTTCTTGTGCAAGGCATGAAACTTGACATGTAGGGTCTTGAGAACATATTAAGACCATGGATAGCATATGACGTCTTTGGAGTCCACCTATCTTGATGAAAATGGAAACCCTAATTTGAGACACCCTGCCTTAGGACAAAGTTTGTTTGGTCAACTCTTGGGCAAACATGAGAAACTTGAGGATCTCTAAGAGTATGTATTGAGTAAAATGAGAGGGAAAATTTTGGGGTACAACAGCTGCCCCTGTTCATTCTTCTTAAATCTGAGGATGTAGATTGGCTGTCTGCCTTTCGTGATTTGAAGGTGGAAGATGATTGAACACTAGAGTGCCCAGAAATTTGCACTCGCATGAAGTGATACTTGATTTGTGATATCGAGAATGGGCTTATAGATGCCATTTGGAAGTTACTAGAGAATTGTCGAAGATGGGCTTAAAGATGCCATCCAAGATGTGGCGGAATACCGTCGGAGATGAGCTTAAAGATGCCACCTAGAGGATGTTGATTTCCTGAGATATTCTTTCAATGAGAGTTCCTGTTCCTGTTGTTGATGAGGAATCTGCTGAGGACTGTTGGTATCTGTCTTGGGAGAAATAGAATTTTAGGATCTTCGGCTGTCTGTTACTCTACTGGGGGAATAACTCCGACTTGAGGAAGCGAAAGTGAACTACATATCTGGTCAGGGTATATGTTGCACCACGACTTACTGGGGAAATGCAAAACCAAACGTGTTTGATTGGGTCCCGGTCTTATGGTGTTGTAGACTGTTGTCTGGAGATAAGAGAGAAGGAACCTGGATAGTAAGGTTATGAGAAGGAACCTGTATAATATGGTTACTTCAATATGAAATCCTGGATAGTAGGGTTGTGATAAGGAACCTGGATAGTAGGGATGCTTCGATATGAAAGCATGGTGTGATACGGTGGGAGAACTGACTATGAGTTTTGCGTTTGTATTCGCACTTGTTCGGTTGAGCAAGAGTCGCCACCGACTTTTTATTTTATCCTAAAGGAAAGGTTGAAAAAGCACAGCAAAAACCTTTTGAGATATTTCGTGGGTCCGGGGGGTAGATTATGAAAAGGGAAGGTATTAGCACCCTTTTCATCCATGGTTATCCATGGGCTCTTAGTTACTTGGTTTTTAGATCACTTGCCTTGATTTTCGATTGCTTTGAAATTGTGGTGTGTGTGTGTGTGTGTTTTGAAAATGTTTTTGAAGAGATGCCTTGTTTTAGGCAACCAATGTATTTGACTCGTGTTTGAGTATATACGAAGGTGTGTATCTTTTCGAAAAGATGTTTCAAAAATGTTTTTGGAAGTTTGTTTGAAAGTGTTTGTGGAGTGTGATTTTTGAAAAGAAGTCAAGTGTTTTTTACAAGTTGATCTCAAGTAACTAAGAGTTTTGTCTACCCTTTTGTACTCAAAGGTTTTCTCTATGTTTTCAACCCTTTTTGACAATTTTGTTCCACCATTGAATTTGGTGGACAATCTTGCGTTTAGGAAGTTTGTTCGGGACGGGCGCGGGTCATCGTATGGACCATGAATGCAATGATGCCAAGTGTCTTTGGCAATTTGCTTTGAAGGGACTATGATTATTTCATTTAGGCAACTTTCGAAAGCGTCATCGAGGGACTTATGATCATTTGAATTTGTTTTGCCAAAGATACTCGATGTGCAAGCATGGCCCATTTTGGAAGGCAACATGTGGGATTACCCTAGGGGGTGCAAGTGTGATTGTGTATTGATTTCATGTATTTGTCTTGTTTTAGGTTATCTAGCGTTTGGTTTTATGTACATGCAAACCCTAGGTCTAACCATGGTATAATTGAAAACGGTAAATTGCGGAAATGTAAAGTCTACGCTATTAAAAAATAAGTATCCGGGAGTGGGGGTACAAATTTACGAATGGGGATGAGATTTAGGAATGTAGTGTCCAATAGATTACAACCAAATCGAATTTGCGATCAAATGTAAAAGTAACGAATATACAAAATAAGCAAATGTATAATGTAATAAATGTAAGTATATTGTGTAAGTGTACGTGTATACGTGTATGTATATTTGTATATGTAATTATTTACAGATGCGACAATGTGAATTTAAATGTGTATTATTTAGCAATGTTTAACCTAAATGAAAAGAATTAAATATCTATTTACTTAATCTTTTGTATTTCCTTGTATATTGTTAATAAGTATAAAAAGTACTTTAATTAAATGTTTTAAAGTTTATGTATATTGAAAAATATATTTTTAAAAGTGTCAAAGTATTAATGTACAAATTAAGTATTAATCTTAAGAAAAATTATATATTTGTACAAACGAGTATTTTACTTAAAAGAAAAGGAAAATGTTTTCAATTTTAATTACATTGTGTATAAAAGATACATTTCATTTATTATGTACAAAATAAAAATATTTTAAGTTAGAGGAATAAAATACATTGCATTTGAAATAGTAATTTCAAGAAAAATCGATATTTGATGTAAATAAATAAAAAAAGGTTTTGTTAATTTAAATGTATAAGAAAAGAATATGATGGTTAAAAAAAATAGTGTGAAATAAGTCAGAAATGGGCTCAAGGGTTTGAGGCCCAAATGTAATTTAGGGAGAATGAATAGAACAAGGGGGGGGGGGGGGGGGGGGTGAATTAGGAGTTCGCTTGGGCTTAGGTACTTCAGAAACGTGTTAGGCCCATTGCACATTCATAATTTTGTTTTAGGGTTAAACGCGTTTTGGTTCACTGAGAAAGGGATTAGGTTTGGTTTAACAGCGACGACGCTCGTTCTTTATCATTCTCGTGATTCATCTCTTCGTCTCTTGCTTTCGTCCGAGCCTTGCCTAAGCTTTCTCGCCCTAATGGCCACCAACAGTCTTCAACCTCCTCTTCCCTCCGGTCAAAGCGTTAGGGCGGCAGTCACGGATTCACGGTACGAACGTTATCTTTCAAATCGTTAGGTTTTGGTTACGATTGCATGTTCGTGATTTTCATCTATTCTGATTCTTATTCGTTTTTCACATGATTATTTTGAGGTTTTGAAAGGAAAGAAGAACGACCGTTACCTGGAGATGGAGGAGGAGGGTTGAGGGCGATATGCTTAGGAGGCCGGGACGGCGAGGGATACGCACGATGTTGCTTCGGACTACCGGTACTTCGTTCTTAATTGTTTGATGATGAGTAAACTGAAAACTTGTGCAATATATTTCTTCTCTTCTGCCTTTTACCTTGCTTTGCCTAAACTGTGACCTTCAAATACTTTCTCTCTTCTTCTTTACTGCTTCTGTATGCTTTTTTTTGTTGCCTGGATGCCTTGAATGCTATGTTGCCTTGGGTACCATTGTTGGAATGCTATTGTTTTGATTAGCTTGCCCTTTTGGATTTTTGGCCTATGATGATGTATCTGAGGTCTTGACGGTATTGGACATGTTATTGTTTATGCTTCGTGGTTATGGTTGATGGTGTTTGAGGCTTTTACAGGTTTCTTAGGCCATTATGCTTGACTATGCCATTTTGTTTGGTTGAGGCTAGAAGTGGGTTATCGGTGGTTATTGATGGTTATAGATGGTTAATGGTTTTTGTTTGACAGCAGTTTCTATGGTTTAGGCCAAGGTTGTTTTTGTTTAGGCCATAAGGTTCGGTTTTGGTTATGGTTTTATGAGTCAGGCCAAGTGTTTTACTGGTTTTAATGCAGCAGGTGACCTTGACATGGTTTGGAAGTTTTCTGGTTTTGGTTTAGAAATGGAAATTGGTTTTTATATCATTTCTGCAGGTTTGTCTATGAGGCACAGGTTTTTTGCTTGTTGGTTTTAAGGCTGGAAGGCTTTGGTTATGGTTTTTAGAGTTTACAAGCTTGTGTTGGCTTTTGGATAGTTTGTTCTATCTCTCTTTGACAGGTTCAGTAGGCTTGGCCTTTTGTTCAGCAGGCTTGCCTTTTGGATGCTTAGGCTGGAAAGTTTTGACAGTTGTGATTTATCTCTCTTTGACAGGTTCAGCAGGCTTGGCCTTTTGTTCAGCAGACTTGGCCTTTTGTTTCTTTTTATCTTTTTCTTCCTGCCTAAAGCCTAAACCTGCTTTCTTTGCTCTCTTTTTCTTCTCTCTCAGTACAGTTTGCATTAAATATTGTTTATGCCTTGTACTTTTGTTCTGAAAGGGCCACTTTTGTTGGGAAATGATGAAAAATGAAATAGTTTGCTTGCATAACAATTTTCCTCTGCATATTTGTCCCTTCTTTTGACAGCTTCTTGTACTTTGTATCTTTCCAAATCTTCTTCTTTGATAGCTTGGGTAGCCTTGTGACAGTTTGACAGCAAGTTTGAATTTTTCAGTTTGGACTTTGTAGTTTGATTTGCACTTTGGAGTTTTGAGATTTGAACTTATGCAGTTTGGACAATTTTTGAATTGTGCAATTTTGACTTTTGTGCATTCATTTTTAGCAAATAAACATTCGTCCCTCTTTGTGAACCGGGAGAAATCCCGTGATTTGCAGAGAGGGTTAACTGATCCCAAACAATTGCCCTTAATGATGAATTTTATATCTGTCTCTTTTATTTATCTGCTATTGACTTTCCTTTTTTTCTTTTGCAGATGAATAATTAAAATGGAACACTGGAGCGAGGGATAGAATATGAAGAATTGAAGGATAGAAAATGTTTAGGATAGTTTTTTTTATTTAAGTTTAAATTACTGTAAAATTATTGTTGTAAACAAATTGTAAACAATAATTGTACGAATAATTTAAAAGTAAATAAAAGGTTTTTATCCAATTAATTCTTTTTTTATCCTTTATTGTTTATTTATTATTTAAAATTCTTTGAATTAAAATAATTGAAAAATGAATTCCAATCCCTTAATCTTAGAATAATAAATAATTTAAATAAACAAAGCTTTAGCATTTGATCAGTTAAACCTGGCATTTCCAACATCCAAAGCAAAACAACAATTAATCAAAACAACTGATCAGTCGCATTCCCTTTTTGCTGATTTCTTACCAAACACTGTAAATCCAAACTGAATGTATCCTTTGACTGGTTCAATCAAACAAACGTGAATTCAATCCAAATGCATTCTTTATATTGATTAAGCCAACCAATGCGTATTCAAACCAAATCCCGAAATAACTTGCAAAGCACCGTAGAATTAAATCTTTCTGAGAACGTGCCCACAAAAACCCTAATTCCTGATTAAATTCCAAAGAGCGTTCGCCTGATCAAAGTTGAGCCAAAATCAACCAAAACTCTAAGCCAACAGTGTGAGACATTCCAGAGCCCTGAAAATCAATAAAACCCTAATTGTGTCTGACTGACGAGAAAAGTCTGTTTGACCGATTCTTGAGCCAGTTTGAAACATCAGGAAACGCCTGAAGCTGTGATTTCTTGTGGTAAAATGCGAGGGCAAATTTTGGGGTACAACAGTTGCCCCTGTTCAATCTTCTTGAATGTGAAGAGTTAGATTGGCAAGTTTGCCTTTCGCGACTTGAAGGTAAAAGAAGATTGGACACTAAAGTACCCAGAAAATTTGCACTCGGCGATGCGATGGTAGAGGTGAATGGGCTTAAAGATGCCATTTGGTGATGGGCTTAAAGATGCCATCTGATGCGATAGAATCTTGTCGGGGGATGGGCTTAGAGATGCCATCTGGAAATGGGCTTAAAGATGCCATTTGGCGACTGCTGATAGGAGGATGGGCTTAAAGATGCCATCTGGTAATGTTGAACTGTATGTCAATGGACGAGTATCAGAAAAGAACCCATGTTTTGGAACATCTCTGAATTGGGGGTCCGAGCAAGCAATAGATTGACATCCACGTTTTGGAGAATCCGTAAACTATTTTAAGGAGTTGAGATTGAATAAGCAATAGAGCAGCATCCATTGTTGGGAAGCGTCCGTAAACTGTTTTCAAAAGTTGAGAAGAGTCTGAACAAGTGATAGGTTAACATCCGTTACTGGAGAACCCGTGAACTGTTTTCAGAAGTCTTGAAGTTGAATAAGCAATAGAGCCACATCCGTTGTTGGGAAGCGTCCGTAAACTGTTTTCAAAAAATGCATCTGAACAAGTTGGTAGATTAACATCCGTTGTTGGGAAGAATCCGTAAACTGTTTTCAGAAGTCTTGAGAAGAATCTGAACAAGTGATAGGTTAACATCCGTTACTGGAGAACCCTTGAACTGTTTTCAGAAGTCTTGAAGTTGAACAGTTGTAGGGCTTCCTGATGATGCGTTCGTGTAAAACTGCATCTGAATGAATTTGGAATAAGTATCAGAATGTCGCCGTGTCCGGGTCACATCTGAACTATTTCTGGATGAATCTCGGAAGATGACCTTTGTCTGTCGGCTGATCTTACCTGAAAAGGTAAAGGGTTAGTTGCATGCAATGTTATGATGCATGATGCAATGTATGTGACATCAATGTTTATAACATGAACGTGATGAATGCGCATGTAAGCTGCTGAGCTATCTTGCTGAGGATAAATGAATCCTGGATGGCTGCAGATAAAAGAATCTTGACTGCTGCCGGGGAAAATAATTCCTTGGCTGCTGCTGTGGAGGGCAAGAATTTTCAATTGTTAAAAATGAGAAGTCTTGGGACCACTGTTGGGAAAATCAGAAGCTTGGGTTGTATGCCAAACTACTGGGGTCTTCCTGTTTTGAGGAGATCTGTGTAGGATTTCCTGATGATGAGTTCGTGTAAAACTGCATCGGGTTTTTGAACACTTTTGACATTCGAATGCCCCAAGTGGTGATGTAGATAATTTCCTGGCTTGTTACAGGTGTTGATCTTCAATCTCTTTATGCAGACGTGCCCTTGCTAGATACAGGAATCGAGTCTGGAAATAGTCGTCAACAGATATGCCCTGGCTGGATACAGGAGTCGAATCTGGAAATAGCCGTCAACAGATATGCCCTGGCTGGATACAGGAGTCGAATCTGGAAATAGTCATCAACAGATATGCCCTGGCTGGATACAGGAATCGAATCTGGAAGTAGTCGTCAACAGATATGCCCTGGCTGGATACAGGAATCGAATCCTCAAACTCTTCAGACGTGCCCTGGCTAGATATAGGAATCGAGTCTGGAAATGTGATAGTTAACAGATATGCCCTGGCCGGATACAGGAATCGAATCCTCAAACTCTTCAGACGTGCCCTGGCTAGATACAGGAATCGAGTCTGCAAATGTGATAGTTGATTTTTTGAACACTTTTGACATTCGAATGCCCCAAGTGGTGATGAAGGAGTCTTGAATCAGATTACTCTACATATTGAGAGATTTCTTGAAATCTTGACTGGACTGCCCCAGGTTAACTGAATCTTGAAAGATCTGTTGGACCTTGACTGGACTGCCCCAGGTTAATTGGATGGTGACATGTCATGCCCCTTGCTGATAGGAAATTTGTAATGGAAGTGTCATCCTCTTGAAGTGATTTTAACTTACTGAGAGAGTTTTCGTTCCTCAGAATATTCGTTGTATGAAATTCTTCGCTGTCAAACAAAAAGCCAAATGCAGACAGTGATATTCAAGCAATGCAAAGTGTATGTTTGTCTCGAAGTTTTGCAAAATGCGTTTTCTAGCAGAAAACTTTTTATAAGACAGATCAACACAAGATTTAGAGCAAAGCCTTACAGGAGTCAGGATACCTTTTGTAACAGTATGCTTTCGAACTAACCCATGCTTCAATTAGGACTTTTGAAGGGTTGTAACGTGGCTTGGTTCACGGTTTAAGAAACAAAGGATAAAGGCTCAAAGTATATTTGTACCCACCCTCTCTTCGTGATGTTCTTCAACCTAAGCTCAATTAATTGTGCGTCACACTCTGTTTTGAGTTTGGAACGACTTTCGGGCGATTGTTCACCAGTTGAATTTGGGAGACAGTCATCATCTCCTTTTTCTTTTTAAACATTTTTCATGTTGTTGAGGATTTGCAATGACCTCACTATTTTGATTTTGATTTGTTATCCCTGACTTTTGCCTGACTGTTCCCATTTTTGAGATTACAGTCAGCGGGATGCCCCAGCTTTCTTAAGCCTCCTTTATAGGTTTTGGCTCAGTGGGCTTTTTCTCTTTTGAGAGATTGACTGTCTATGTGATAGGGAACCACCCCTGTCTTTTGATTCCAAAGGAATGCTTTTTCTTTTTCTTTGACGTCGTTCGTTGTGTTACGAACTGAGAGTTTGCGACATCAATGCACATTTTCTTTGAATTAACTGAGAGACTACCCTGCCCCAGGTTTATATCAAAGGTTTCGATTGTTTAGAACAGAAAACTCCTACTTCTTTGGCTCGAAGGGGTTGACTAGGGATTAACTTCCTTATAACTCCAGTGTTTGGGAATTGAAAGAAATGCATGTACATCATCAGCAAGGTCTGTTCAAAAGCATACTGTAGGAGATTATGGTATTGTTTCGTCATCCTCCCTCTAAAGGCTTTCAGCTTTTTATCGAGAGTCAAATACCATAAAGAAAAACATAAGAGTAGTGAAACGCATGGATGAATTCAAGACAAACATATGCAATGCATTAATGAAAACAGAGTTTAACATCAACAGATAATTGTTTGACAGCAAAAGAAATTACAACTTTGAAAATTCAAAATGAAGCAAAAGTCTTCCAGTTTAAGCCTCATCACTTCAGGTGGAGAACCCTTTAACGGAAGATTTTCATCTCGCCGTCTGGCATGAATTCCAGCACTCCAATGTCGATCAGATCTTGAATCTTGTTCTTCAAGGCCCAACAGTCGTTGGTGTCGTGTCCCGGGTTGTAGGAGTGGTAAACACAAAATGCGTCGGGACGATAGTTAGGAGAGGAGGTATTGAGCTTCTGAGGAGGATCCCTTAGGGTGAGCAAGTTGACCTCCAACAGGCGCTTCAGTATGAAGAATGATGGTATTTCAGTCTCCGTGAACTGTCTTCCCGACGTTTCTTGCTTACGCCGATTGCCCCGTTGACGCTGGCGAGGTTGTTGATGGGCTTGTGACCCTGAAGCAAGCGAAGGAGCCTTCCCCTTGTCTTCTTGAGTGGATGGAGGCTGAGCGGTGACTTACTCTTCAACCTCATATGTTTGCCCCAGTTGATTGTTTGGAAGCAGTTGGCGGACAAGAACTCTGAGTTCCTCTTGTCTTTGAGATAGGTTTTGGATGAGAGCCATCTGGCCTATCAACTGTCCCATCACTTGGGTCCTCAATGTCGTCAGATCAAACTGCAGCCCCGCAAGCTGATCACTCCTGGCATTGTTTGAATTCTCCAAGCCCTTTGTGAGGAGGGCTTTCATTTCTTCTTGCCCCAGAGACAAGTTCAGGAATATCTCCTGCAGCTGAGCAGTCTGGTCTTGGATGTCTTTGACAGACCTTTCTAGAGCCATCTCTTGCTGAAATAAACAGCAGGAGAGTAAGGAAACCTGAAAAAGGAAAGACTGTCAAAATGCAATGCATGATATGTGGATTCATGCTTTCAAGGATCTCTTAGGGTAAACACAAGAAAATGTTAGAGGTTGAACTTTGCTCTTGGATTGGAGAACTTTTCCCCGGTGGATGTCCTTCCACGAGAATCAAGCTCACCATGTCGAATGGGTCATAGCCACTGATTCAAGTTGTTGTACTTGATCTTTGACTGGAGAACTTTGTATCGGCGGATGTCTTTCCACTAGAATCAAGCTCACCATGTCGAGTGGGTCATAGCCACTGATTCAAGTTGTTGCACTTGAACTTTGATGGCATTTGTTTAGAGGAGAAACCTCTTGCCCCTTGGTAGTCGTCTGGTTCAACGTAACCCTGCATCAAAAGAACCCTCGAGATACTTGAAATGGTTATTTGAAGATGCTATGGTATGATATCATGATGTACATGTATGCGTAAAGCAAGTGAGTGTATATACAGGCAAACATATTCACACAAAGCAAACAAGTCCTTAGGTTTAGGCTTGCATGGGGTTCAGGTACTACCCTCTTTCAGTTTCGTTGGTTAAAACCTGTCCTATCAAAAATAACCGGGTTCTAGAGGATCTCAAATCATTGACTACCCTCGATCGGTCATAACTCCAGCATCGCAATCTTTTCTTGCGGCCAGAACCATCACAAGAGTTTAGCCTCAATGAGTGTAGCATACTGCTACTGTTCTAATGGCCAAGTTGGGTCAATTTAGGGTTCTAAGGTCGGTTGGTGCTTAACGACTCCTTGGAAGACCCATATTCTCCCCGTTTCAACACGAGGGATATCGGTACAGACCAAGGTGCCACACCAACGTAGCCACTGCTTCACCCATGCCGGTCTACGCCGGACAGGTCCCTCACAGATTATGCTACCTAAAAGGGTATTCCCCAGATCCGGGTTAGGATCTATGAAACTCCGATACAAAGCCCACAAATGTAAAAGCAAACAAAGCAATCAATTGAAAACAAAGGTGATCTAAACCCTAAGGTAACCCCATTTTGAGAGCAAGTCCCCAGCAGAGTCGCCAGTTCTGTGATACGGTGGGAGAACTGACTATGAGTTTTGCGTTTGTATTCGGAAAAGTTGAAAAAGCACAGCAAAAACCTTTTGAGATATTTCGTGGGTCCGGGGGGTAGATTATGAAAAGGGAAGGTATTAGCACCCTTTTCATCCATGGTTATCCATGGGCTTTTAGTTACTTGGTTTTTAGATCACTTGCCTTGATTTTCGATTGCTTTGAAATTGTGGTGTGTGTGTGTGTGTGTTTTGAAAATGTTTTTGAAGAGATGCCTTGTTTTAGGCAACCAATGTATTTGACTCGTGTTTGAGTATATACGAAGGTGTGTATCTTTTCGAAAAGATGTTTCAAAAATGTTTTTGGAAGTTTGTTTGAAAGTGTTTGTGGAGTGTGATTTTTGAAAAGAAGGCAAGTGTTTTTTACAAGTTGATCTCAAGTAACTAAGAGTTTTGTCTACCCTATTGTGCTCAAAGGTTTTCTCTATGTTTTCAACCCTTTTTGACAATTTTGTTCCACCATTGAATTTGGTGGACAATCTTGCGTTTAGGAAGTTTGTTCGGGACGGGCGCGGGTCATCGTATGGACCATGAATGCAATGATGCAAAGTGTCTTTGGCAATTTGCTTTGAAGGGACTATGATCATTTCATTTAGGCAACTTTCGAAAGCGTCATCGAGGGACTTATGATCATTTGAATTTGTTTTGCCAAAGATACTCGACGTGCAAGCATGGCCCATTTTGGAAGGCAACATGTGGGATTACCCTAGGGGGTGCAAGTGTGATTGTGTATTGATTTCATGTATTTGTCTTGTTTTAGGTTATCTAGCGTTTGGTTTTATGTACATGCAAACCCTAGGTCTAACCATGGTATAATTGAAAACGGTAAATTGCGGAAATGTAAAGTCTACGCTATTACAAAATAAGTATCCGGGAGTGGGGGTACAAATTTACGAATGGGGATGAGACTTAGGAATGTAGTGTCCAATAGATTACAACCAAATCGAATTTGCGATCAAATGTAAAAGTAACGAATATACAAAATAAGCAAATGTATAATGTAACAAATGTAAGTATATTGTGTAAGTGTACGTGTATACGTGTATGTATATTTGTATATGTAATTATTTACAGATGCGACAATGTGAATTTAAATGTGTATTATTTAGCAATGTTTAACCTAAATGAAAAGAATTAAATATCTATTTACTTAATCTTTTGTATTTCCTTGTATATTGTTAATAAGTATAAAAAGTACTTTAATTAAATGTTTTAAAGTTTATGTATATTGAAAAATATATTTTTAAAAGTGTCAAAGTATTAATGTACAAATTAAGTATTAATCTTAAGAAAAATTATATATTTGTACAAACGAGTATTTTACTTAAAAGAAAAGGAAAATGTTTTCAATTTTAATTACATTGTGTATAAAAGATACATTTCATTTATTATGTACAAAATAAAAATATTTTAAGTTAGAGGAATAAAATACATTGCATTTGAAATTGTAATTTCAAGAAAAATCAATATTTGATGTAAATAAATAAAAAAAGGTTTTGTTAATTTAAATGTATAAGAAAAGAATATGATGGTTAAAAAAAATAGTGTGAAATAAGTCAGAAATGGGCTCAAGGGTTTGAGGCCCAAATGTAATTTAGGGAGAATGAATAGAACAAGGGGAGGGTGAATTAGGAGTTCACTTGGGCTTAGGTACTTCAGAAACGTGTTAGGCCCATTGTACATTCATAATTTTGTTTTAGGGTTAAACGCGTTTTGGTTCACTGAGAAAGGGATTAGGTTTGGTTTAACAGCGACGGCGCTCGTTCTTTATCGTTCTCGTGATTCATCTCTTCGTCTCTTGCTTTCGTCCGAGCCTTGCCTAAGCTTTCTCGCCCTAATGGCCACCAACAGTCTTCAACCTCCTCTTCCCTCCGGTCAAAGCGTTAGGGCGGCAGTCACGGATTCACGGTACGAACGTAATCTTTCAAATCGTTAGGTTTTGGTTACGATTGCATGTTCGTGATTTTCATCTATTCTGATTCTTATTCGTTTTTCACATGATTATTTTGAGGTTTTGAAAGGAAAGAAGAACGGCCGTTACCTGGAGATGGAGGAGGAGGGTTGAGGGCGATATGCTTAGGAGGCCGGGACAGCGAGGGATACGCACGATGTTGCTTCGGACTACCGGTACTTCGTTCTTAATTGTTTGATGAT
Source organism: Vicia faba (assembly GCA_948472305.1). Taxonomy (NCBI): domain Eukaryota; kingdom Viridiplantae; phylum Streptophyta; class Magnoliopsida; order Fabales; family Fabaceae; genus Vicia; species Vicia faba. The sequence goes on along the minus strand of CATIWC010003220.1, from coordinate 55,393 downwards.
GAGTTAACTGAAAACTTGTGCAATATATTTCTTCTCTTCTGCCTTTTACCTTGCTTTGCCTAAACTGTGACCTTCGAATACTTTCTCTCTTCTTCTTTACTGCTTCTGTATGCTTTTTTTTGTTGCCTGGATGCCTTGAATGCTATGTTGCCTTGGGTACCATTGTTGGAATGCTATTGTTTTGATTAGCTTGCCCTTTTGGATTCTTGGCCTATGATGATGTATCTGAGGTCTTGACGGTATTGGACATGTTATTGTTTATGCTTCGTGGTTATGGTTGATGGTGTTTGAGGCTTTTACAGGTTTCTTAGGCCATTATGCTTGACTATGCCATTTTGTTTGGTTGAGGCTAGAAGTGGGTTATCGGTGGTTATTGATGGTTATAGATGGTTAATGGTTTTTGTTTGACAGCAGTTTCTATGGTTTAGGCCAAGGTTGTTTTTGTTTAGGCCATAAGGTTCGGTTTTGGTTATGGTTTTATGAGTCAGGTCAAGTGTTTTACTGGTTTTAATGCAGCAGGTGACCTTGACATGGTTTGGAAGTTTTCTGGTTTTGGTTTAGAAATGGAAATTGGTTTTTATATCGTTTCTGCAGGTTTGTCTATGAGGCACAGGTTTTATGCTTGTTGGTTTTAAGGCTGGAAGGCTTTGGTTATGGTTTTTAGAGTTTACAAGATTGTGTTGGCTTTTGGATAGTTTGTTCTATCTCTCTTTGACAGGTTCAGCAGGCTTGGCCTTTTGTTCAGCAGGCTTGCCTTTTGGATGCTTAGGCTGGAAAGTTTTGACAGTTGTGATTTATCTCTCTTTAACAGGTTCAGCAGGCTTGGCCTTTTGTTCAGCAGGCTTGGCCTTTTGTTTCTTTTTATCTTTTTCTTCCTGCCTAAAGCCTAAACCTGCTTTCTTTGCTCTCTTTTTCTTCTCTCTCAGTACAGTTTGCATTAAATATTGTTTATGCCTTGTACTTTTGTTCTGAAAGGGCCACTTTTGTTGGGAAATGATGAAAAATGAAATAGTTTGCTTGCATAACAATTTTCCTCTGCATATTTGTCCCTTCTTTTGACAGCTTCTTGTACTTTGTATCTTTCCAAATCTTCTTCTTTGATAGCTTGGGTAGCCTTGTGACAGTTTGACAACAAGTTTGAATTTTTCAGTTTGGACTTTGTAGTTTGATTTGCACTTTGGAGTTTTGAGATTTGAACTTATGCAGTTTGGACAATTTTTGAATTGTGCAATTTTGACTTTTGTGCATTCATTTTTAGCAAATAAACATTCGTCCCTCTTTGTGAACCGGGAGAAATCCCGTGATTTGCAGAGAGGGTTAACTGATCCCAAACAGTTGCCCTTAATGATGAATTTTATATCTGTCTCTTTTATTTATCTGCTATTGACTTTCCTTTTTTTCTTTTGCAGATGAATAATTAAAATGGAACACTGGAGCGAGGGATAGCAGATGAAGAATTGAAGGATAAAAAATGTTTAGGATAGTTTTTTTTATTTAAGTTTAAATTACTGTAAAATTATTGTTGTAAATAAATTGTAAACAATAATTGTACGAATAATTTAAAAGTAAATAAAAGGTTTTTATCCAATTAATTCTTTTTTTATCCTTTATTGTTTATTTATTATTTAAAATTCTTTGAATTAAAATAATTGAAAAATGAATTCTAATCCCTTAATCTTAGAATAATAAATAATTTAAATAAACAAAGCTTTAGCATTTGATCAGTTAAACCTGGCATTTCCAACATCCAAAGCAAAACAACAATTAATCAAAATAACTGATCAGTCGCATTCCCTTTTTGCTTATTTCTTACCAAACACTGTAAATCCAAACTGAATGTATCCTTTGACTGGTTCAATCAAACAAACGTGAATTCAATCCAAATGCATTCTTTATATTGATTAAGCCAACCAATGCGTATTCAAACCAAATCCCGGAACAACTTGCAAAGCACCGTAGAATTAAATCTTTCTGAGAACGTGCCCACAAAAACCCTAATTCCTGATTAAATTCCAAAGAGCGTTCGCCTGATCAAAGTTGAGCCAAAATCAACCAAAACCCTAAGCCAACTGTGTGAGACATTCCAGAGCCCTGAAAATCAATAAAACCCTAATTGTGTCTGACTGAAGAGAAAAGTCTGTTTGACCGATTCTTGAGCCAGTTTGAAAAATCAGGAAACGCCTGAAGCTGTGATTTCTTGTGGTAAAATGCGAGGGCAAATTTTGGGGTACAACACATGGATAGTAGGGCTGTGAGAAGGAACCTGGATAGTAGGGTTACTTCGATATGAAAGGCTAGACAGTAGGACTGTGAGAAGGAACCTGGATAGTAGGGTTACTTCGATATGAAAGTCTGGATAGTAGGGCTGTGAGAAGGAACCTAGATAGTAGGGTTACTTCGATATGAGAGCCTGGATAATAGGGCTGTGAGAAGGAACCTGGATAGTAGCGTTACTTCGATATGAAAGGATGGATAGTAGGGCTGTGAGAAAGGAACCTGGATAGTAGGGTTTCTTCAATATGAAAGCCTGGATAGTAGGGCCTTGAGAAATGAACCTGGATAGTAGGGTTTCTTCAATATGAAATCCTGGATAGTATGGTTGTGAGAAGGAACCTGGATAGTAGGGTTACTTCGATATGAGAGCCTGGATAGTAGGGCTGTAAGAAGGAACCTGGATAGTAGGGTTACTTCGATATGAGAGCCTGGATAGTAGGGCTGTGAGAAGGAACCTAGATAGTAGGGTTACTTCGATATGACAACCTGGATAGTAGGGCTGTGATAAGGAACCTGGATAGTAGGGTTACTTCGATATGAAAGCCTGGATAATAGGGTTGTGAGAAGGAACCTGGATAGTAGGGTTACTTCAAAGTGATGGCGTAGATTAGTTGACTCATTTGGTTTCGGGAACTGAGTCTCCATTAGTCGTCTGTAGATGTGATCTGTATAACTGCTAGATTAGTTGAAGCTAATCATCTCTTCCTGCACAAGATATCAGGGTTAGTTATATGCGATGCATGAAATGCAGGGTGAGATGATGTTCTCAAAATAAATGAGATTATGTTGTATATGATATGTATACGTATGTCATGATGTATGTTCATGAAATGCTATCGAGGTATGCTCGTGTCTTGGAAAATAAATCCCTGACGGTTGCTGGAGATTTATAAATATTCTGTTGGGAAGAGATGTTGGAGAATAACTCTGCAGGGACCAAACTTAGGGGAAGAGATACTCTATTGGTAGACCTACTGATCTGGAGGAATAAACTCAGCTGGGGATGAAGTTCCGTTGCTGGAGATGACGAGCTCTGTTGGAGATTGAGCTTTTATATCTGTAGAAATAAACTCTGCTTAGGGATGAAATTTATTGACTCGCCCGAGATTATGAACCTCGGCTGGGGGTAGTTATGTCATGTTTCAGGAAAGATGACATCAATGCCTTTGGATACTTTTACTCAGTGGAGAGTGTATATACCAATAATTATGTTCCCAAGCTGGCTCTATCCTGGTACCTGCTGGGCAGACTAACTGTAGGGTTTGGCACTTCTTGTTTTTTCCTGTTTCTGGAATTATGAGTAATTGTCTCGTTTCTTATGTAAATATTTATGAGCAGCAATCATTTTCAAATACATATATCAAAAATAAATCATTGGACGTTCTTGCAAAACAAAACAGAAAAAGAAAAAAACAGATTGAACTTTCTTGTGAAAATAATTTGTATTGATTTTTGATGTTGGCCTGTAATAGGCGTTTTTTGTACAAAGAGGCTGAGGCGCTAGTAAGAGAACGCCGCCGAAAGAAGTTACAATTTGTGTAAAAAGAAAGAAAAACAGCTATGTGAAACAACCCCATTGGGTTCCAACTCTGCTATTGCCTTTATATCTTTAAGTTACTCATCACTTTGCTACTTGGCCGAAGGTTGATCAGATTGGTTGGCGCCGTCTGAGCTTGATAATCGATACCGAGGTCTGGTCGCAAGATGATCCAATGAGACATAGTGATACGCTTCAATCCCTAACTTTTTCCTGGATTTCCCTTTCGGGTTTTCAATCCACTAGGATACCCTTTTTTGCCCAAGCCTCCCTTTCGGGTTTTCGACTTGCCGGGTGTACAGATTTTTCATTTTCATCCCTTACTTTTGCCCGAACCCTTTTGGTTCACCGGGAAGCCCTTATTTTTTCCTAGGCTAGTCAACCTAGCAGGTTTTTTGATTAGGTGTAGTATCTTTTCAGTATGTCTGCATTGACAGGGTGAGGAAGGTCGTCCCCATTCATGGTGGTTAGAATCATAGCTCCCCCCAAGAAAATGTTCTTAACCACAAATGGCCCTTCGTACGTGGGGGTCCATTTTCCCCTGGGATCACCTTGCGGCAGTATGATGCGTTTGATTACTAGAACCCTGACTTGATATTCTTGGCGCTTGACTTTCTTGTTAAAAGCCTTGATCATTCGCTTTTGATACGTCTGACCATGGCAGATAGCAGTATGTCTCTTCTCATCGATTAGATTTAACTGATCAAGTCAGGTTTGGATCCAGTCATCTTCATTCGAACCCGCATCCTTCATAATCCCGAGAGAAGGTATTTGGACTTTGATGGGTAGGACTGCCTCCATGCCATATACCAGAGAGTAGGGTGTTGCCCCTGTCGATGTCTGTGCTGAGATACGGTACCCATGAAGAGAAAATGGTAACATCTCATTCCAGTCTTTGTATGTCACTGTCATCTTCTGTACAATCTTCTTGATGTTCTTGTTAGCTTCTTCAACAGCGCCATTCATCTTTGGCCGGTAGGGAGAAGAGTTATGATGATGTATCTTGAACTGTTTACAGAGCTCGGTGATCATTGTGATGTTGAGAGTCATACCATTGTTAGTGATAATTCTCTCTGGCACACCATATCGACATATCAGATTGTGTTGGATAAACCGCGCTACGACGTTCTTAGTAACTGTAGCAAAAGAGGCTGCCTCAACCCATTTTGTGAAATAATTAATGGCTACTAGAATGAAGCGATGTCCATTGGAAGCGGTGGGCCTGATTTCTTCGATCATGTCGATGCCCCACATTGCAAAGGGCCACAGAGCTGTCAAGACGTTTAAGGGGACCGGAGGCACATACACCTTATCAGCATAGATTTGGCACTTATGACAAGTTCGAGAGTGCTGATAACAATCGGCTTCCATAGTGGACCAATAATATCCTGCCCGTAGGATCTTCTTAGCCATGGTGTGTCCACTAGAATGGGTTCTGAAGGTGCCTTCATGTAAATCTGTCATGATCCTCTCTACTTCGCTCTTGTCTACACACTGTAGTAGTGTGGAGTCATGATTGCGTTTATAGAGGATTCCATCACTGAGGAAGAACTTTGCAGCGAACCTTCTCAGAAACTTCTTATCATTGACAGATTCCCCTTCGGGATACTCCTGAGCCTCAAGATACCTTTTGACTTCATGAAACCAGGGTTTGTCTTCCACTTCTTCGGTATCGACCTCGCAGTAGTGTGCTGGTTCATCCAACCTCTTAATGGTGATTTGGGGAGCTTCGTTGTCCCGCCTAACCTTGAACATATAAGACATGGTAGCTAGCGCGTCCGCTAACTGGTTCTCCTCTCGTGGGAAATGTTCGAAGGTTACCTCCTCAAAGTGTGGGAGAAATGTCAGTACATACTCTTTGTAAGGAATGAGATTCGGGTGCTTGGTATCCCACTCGCCTTTGATTTGGCTTATCACCAAAGCGGAATCCCCGAATACACTCAAGAATTTGATCCTTAAGTCGATAGCAGCTCGAAGACCCATGACGCACGCTTCATACTCCGCCATGTTGTCGGTGCAGTTGAAACATAATCGGGCAGTGAACGAAGTATGACAGCCCTCGGGAGATATGATTACAGCGCCAATGCCATTACCCAGTGCGTTTGAGGCTCCATAAAAATACATAGACCATCAGGATCCTTCCTCAGGTCCTTCATCTGGTCCAGGTTCTTCGTAGTCAGTCACCAACATAATATTCTCATCTGGGAACTCGGAATTCATGGACTGGTAGTCATCCACGGCCTGATGAGCCAAATGATCAGCCAATATACTCCCCTTTATTTCTTTTTGGGTTGTATATTGTATGTCTTACTCAGTTAAGATCATTTGCCACCTTGCTATCCTTCCGGAGAGTGCGGGCTTCTCGAAAATGTACTTGATCGGATCCATCTTTGATATCAATAAGGTAGTGTGAGTCAGCATATACTGTCTCAGTCGGCGAGCAGCCCATGCCAAAGCGTAGCAAGTTTTCTCGAGCAATGAGTATCGTGTCTCACAGTCGGTAAATTTTTTTCTAAGGTAGTATATTGCGTGCTCTTTTCGACCAAACTTGTCATGCTGCCCCATCACACACACCATTGAATTGTCTAGCACTGTCAAGTATAATATCAAAGGTCTTCCTTCAACTGGAGGCATCCGAATTGGTGTTTCTTGAAGGTATTCCTTTATTCTTTCGAAAGCGGTCTGTCATTCATCATTCCACTTTACCACTTGATCTTTCTTCAGAAGCTTGATGATTGGCTCACAAGTGGCAGTCAAATGTGAAATGAACCTGGCGATATAATCCAGGCGTCCCAAGAAACCTCTAACTTCCTCCTCTGTACGGGGAGCTGGCATCTCTTGTATAGCCTTTACCTTTGCATGATCTACTTGGATGCCTTTGTCGCTGACAATGAAACCCAAAAGTTTACCTGACCTTACCCCGAAGGTGCACTTGTTCGGATTCAACCTCAACTTGTATGTCTTCAACCTGTCGAACAACTTTTGGAGATGGTCCGGGTGTTCTTCCTCAGTCTGAGACCTGGCTATCATATCATTAATATAGACTTCGATCTCATGGGGAATCATATCATGGAACAAAGCGACCATAGTGCACTGATAGGTTGCCCCAACGTTCTTCAACCCAAAAGGCATCACCTTGTAGCAGAAGGTGCCCCACTGTGTAACGAAGGTTGTCTTCTCCATGTCTTCAGGAGCCATATTGATATGGTTGTAGCTAGAGAAACCATCCATGAAGGAGAAGATTTTATGTTGCACGGTATTGTCGACCAGAACATCAATGTGAGGAAGTGGAAAGTCATCTTTGGGGCTTGCCCGGTTCAGGTCTCTGTAATCTACTCACATCCATACCTTACCGTCCTTCTTAGGTACCGGGACGACGTTGGCAACCCACTGTGGATATGAAGTGACAGCTAAGAATCCTGCGTTAAACCATTTCATGACCTCTGCCTTGATCTTCTCTAACATTTCAGGGCGTGTACGACAGACCTTTTGTTTAATCGGAGGATAATCTTCTTTGGTTGGCAGGCGATGTACCACAATATCAGTGTCCAAACCAGGCATGTCTTCATAGGACCAGGCGAAGATCTCAACATAGTCGTGCAACATCTGTATCAATCTATGTTTGATGCTAAACTCCAGATTTGCACCAATTTTAACCTCTTTTATGTCTTCCTCAGTACCCAAGTTCACTGTCTCAACCGGCTCTTTATGAGGCTGTATGGCCCTTTCTTCCTGCTGTAATAGTCTAGCAAGTTCTCCAGGCACCTCACAATCATCCTCACCTTCGTCTTCGGCTTGGTTGATCGGATTTTTGAAGTCATAACTAGCAATAGCAGAGCTGTTATCAATGGGATCCAGAGTGGATATGGATCTGCATTATGATACGTGAGTGTGTGTAAGAGAATAGTTGTTTTGATAAAGTGAAAAACAGAAAAGAAAAACAGAGAGCGCAAAATTTGTATGTAAGAAACGTCCAATGCTTTATTAATGGTATATGAAATGACAAATAATAGCCCTCACAAGCAAAGCCAAGGTGTCTCGGGCAAGGCACCAGGCTGTAAAGTTTCAAATTGTTTATTACAAACTTAAAACAAATAAGTCAATTACTCCGGAATGAAAGAAACAGGTATAAAGTCCCTAGCCGTCCAGTTACTTGGTCCATCGTTAGTTGTTGGGTAGATTCAACTATCGATGTCTGAGTCCTCTTCGCTGTCTTCAATGGCATTAATTCCTCGATTATTGATGTGTAGGGGAGGTCTTCCATCCCGAGCGCGTCTAACAGCCCTTTGAGCCCCTGTAGTAAAGCCCATACCAAATTTGTCAGTTTTGTGAGTGAAATCATGGAGCTGACCCCAATTGGTACACCCACCTTCTTTAACCACGGCCCTGGCGTCCTTGAGGGAAGCCATCTTCGGCGGAGGTTTGCTGCTAGTAGTAGTTTCAGTCGATGCCAAGATCTGCGGGACCTCTTCAAAATTTTGACAAGGAGTTTCTATGAATTCCCCGTCCATTTCTACGTATCGAAAGGAATTGAGATGGCTCACCATATACTCCTCTTCACCCTGCACGGTGACAATCTTCCCTTTTACCGGATACTTCAGCATTTGGTGGAGTATGGAAGTAACTGCCCCAGCCTCGTGGATCCAAGGATGACCCAGCAAACAAGAATATGACGGTCTGATATCCATCACATAGAAGGTGGACCCAAAGGTCTAAGAACCCACTTTGACAGGGATGTCCACCTCCCCGTGCACCATTCTCTTCGATCCGTCAAAAGCCCTTACCATAATGTTACTAGGCTTTAAAGTTAAACCCTCGCAATCCAACCGGTCCGACGCCTTCTTCGACATAACATTCAGTGAAGACCCAGTATCTACCAGCGCATGAGCCATAGTGGTGCCCATGCATTCAATCGAGACATGCAGAGCATCATTATGCTTCCTTCCCTTTGGTGTCAAATCTGCATCTGAAAAACCCAGCCCGTTATCAGTAGTCAGGTTGGCCATATAATCTTTAAACTGATCAGCTGAAGTTTCATGCGGCACATGCGCAGTCTTGAGGAATGCAATCAAAGCCTTTGCATGGGCTTCGGAACACGACAACAAAGACAACATGGATATCTTTGATGGGGTATGCCCCAGCTGCTCGACCACATTATAGTCGCTCTTCTTAATTATTTTCAGTATTTCCTATATCTCATGCTTAGAGGCTTCCATAACAATTTTCCTAGGCGCCTCCGTCCGGGCAGGCTCACCTATAATTTCTTTGCCGCGGATATCAGATGATTCGCCGACGGGGGTAATAACTGGAGTAAGAACAGGAACAGTAGTAGATGTACTAGCAGGAACAGCAGATGGAATGACAATAGGTTTGTTGACAGTCTTATGGGAAATCTCAGGAGAGAATACCCTTCCACTTCGGGTGTTTTTGCTGGTTCCAACAATGTTACCAATATCAGGATCAACCTCTTCATCTTTTAGATCTTGTTTGATGCCATGATAGTACACGTCGGCACCATGATACCATGGGACGGCTTTGTCTGAGACATACAAAAAAGGACCAGGAACAGTGATTATCAGCGGAGCAATTCTTGGAGCAGATGTAATCCTAACGGGTCTTCTCGAGGAAACCTTGGAAGGATTGGCGAAAATGGTTATAATGGCAATGTCTTCAGATGGAACAACGGGAGCCAAAGTTTTCTCAAACAAAATTTCTTTTCTATCTATCAGGCGTTGAACACCTAATTTCAGCAAACGACAACCAGAAGGTAGCAACGTACACACATGGAAACCTTCACCACAACCCGGAAATAAACTGGCCAACAACAAATTTTTCTTGACAGTCATGAGAGAAGTAGAAACTTCATCAACAAAGGTAACAAACAAATCAATATTGTGATACGGTGGGAAAGAACTGACTGTTTTTTGGAATGCTGGTTTGCGTTTTGCGTTTGTTTTTGAAAAATGTCGCGGTAAGCAAGAGTCGCCACCGACTTTTATTTTATCCAACAAGGAAAGGAAAAAAGCACAGAAAAATTCCTTTTTCGAGATATTTCTCGGGTTCGGGGGGTAGATTATAGAAAGGTAAGGTATTAGCACCCTTTCTATCCGTGGTTATCCACGGGCTCTTAGGTACTTGCTCAATTGTTTTCAAAATTGCTTTCTTTGTGCTTGTGGGTTTTGAAAAAGTTTTTGTTTTGCAAACTTCGATTTAACTCTTGCTTCTGTCCTCAAGAGCGTATGAAGTGTTTTTTGAAAACTTTGTTCGAAAAGTGTAAGCGTGAAAAGATTTTGTTTTTTTTGAAAGAGCAAGTACTTAAGAACCATCTACCTACTCGAAAAAGGAATCGTTCTATGCTATCTTCCTTTAGAAAATGCTATCCCACTATGAATGAGTAGGTAGCACCGTCATTGGAGTTTGAGGGTCAATTAAAATTTAGGGACTTACGGTCACCAAAGCAATGTTAGGATACCTTAGCGGTAACCCTAATGTCTTATATCATTTGTTTTGAGGCAACAATATCTGAGGCAACCGTTTCGAGGCGACTATGATCTTTGGACAAGAGGACGACCTCTAAAGTGACCTATACTCAATGGCCGCGTACGAAGGCAACCAAGTGGGGCATACCCTAAGAGTGCGCATGTGCGAGTGTGTCGTTTTCAGTTTATTTTTGTCTTTTCACATGTTAAGGGTGATCTACTTTGATTTTAGGTTAAAACATTCAGTCTTGTCATGCATTCCTATTATCAAACATCTAACAGTTATATTTTGCGGAAAAAGTGCGGAAATTAAATTACAAGGCGTCGGGTATTTACATCGTCAAAGACAAATCCTTTAAAAATAAATAAATCGATAAATAAATAAAAGGTCCTATTAAGATATTACAAACCGGGAGGCAAGTACATTATTGGATAAAATAAATAAATCGTGTGCGAGAAATTAAATCGAGCACGAGTTTAGGGTTTTGACCCTTTTGTTAAAGAAAAGATTTTTTTTGTTTGTTTTTGAATTAAGAAAGAAATTATCTAAATTAATTATTAAATAAATAAATAAATAAATAAATAATTTAATGAAAATAAATATTTTTGAGTTTTTTTGATATTTAAAGAAATAAAATAAAATAAATTAATGTTAGTAAAAACCTAATTAAGTCTAATTGATTTTAATTATTTATAAAAAAATATATTAAAGTTAATTCTAATTAATGGCCTAAATTAATTAATAGATTTTGTTAATAAAAAAAACTAAAATTTAATTTAATAAAGAAAATATTTTTTGGTTTTAGTTTTATAAAGGAAAAAAGAATTGATTGGTTAGAAAATAATAAAAATAATTAAATCAAATGAAACAAAATAAATGAAATAGAGAGAGTTAGAGGGGCATGGGCCTGTTTGGAGGTCAGAATAGAAATTTGAGGCCCATTAAGTGCTGGCCTGGTTGACCTTCCTGGATTCCATACGCGCTGGTTGACTGGGTCTACGATGGACCATCATCTCTGGATCACCAGATTTGGCCTATGGCCATCTGGCCATCAGATGCTTGAGGACGCATGATGAGCTTCACGCTTGGAGACACATATGATCACCTGGAAAATAATGATAACAAAGAAGTGAAGGACCTGGGATTCGAACCCAGGTCCTGTTGGATGTTGCCAACGCTTGCTTCCACTAGGCCACTTGGTTTTACTTGTTAGTATATTAAATAATAATAATAATAAGAGAAAATGCGTTAAATGCCAGAAAAAATCAAAAATGCGCACGTGTTTTGAATCAGCCATTGGGGTATTGACACGTCTCCTTCCCCTACCTCCAGCCCCTGTAACTTTACCTGCAGATTTGGAACCGCGGCTAAATGCGCATGTCGATCCAAAAATCAACTCCAGGCCATAAAAACGACCTTCTAAGACATGGTTGCGTTCATCTCGCTCTCCTGAGTGCAACCATGCCTATCATGAGAATCAATTTCACCTGAAACACAAATCCCTAAAATCCAAAACGTAACCCTAGCCACGCTGTTATGAGGTTACATTCCATATAAATCAAATTAAGTATTGCCAAAAGTTTAGAAATGCTACAAGGATTATGAATATGCAATTAATTTGTACAAAAGATGCAAGAATGGTGATTTAAGAATTCAAGAAGGAAGCGGATTTTTCTGACACTTACAATGCTTTGTGATGCGCGTGGAGGCTTGCTTGGGATTGGTTACGCTTCAGTGATCGTCAAGGAATCGATTGAGACCCTTCTTGGCTTCTGAGATCGCCTCTAAGTATCAATTCAGATTCAAGCTTTTTCCACACTTTTTCAAGTTTTGTCTTGGTTGTTCTCGCAGCCTCCAACCCTTGTTTCGTGTCCTTTGGCTTCTATATGTATGATACAAGGTGTTAGGGTAACAAATATGGATGGAATCCCTCTAAATCAATGCCTTGTGATTTGATTTGATTCATCCTTTAAAGCTTGCCAAATTTATCAAATCTCCATCTTTTTGTACATTATATGGTGAGATACGAATTTGATACTGATCATGATGATGATTAAGACCTAAAACAACCAAAAAGATCTCAAGTAATCAATATTTGGATTTTACATGATTTAATTTGATTTAAAATGAAATAATTCAATAAAAAATCAAATAAAATAATAAAAGTTAAATATGATCTCAAGGCTGAAGCTAGGACACTTGTGAAATGGGGAAAGATCAAATCAAGTGGAAAAGAATGGGCCCATTTGACAAAATTTAATGTTTTGGGGATAGTTGACTTTTGTCAATTTTGCAAAAATGTCCAACTTCAACAATAAATAACTTCTTCAATTTTGAACTTTTGGAAGTGTTCTTGGACTTTTTAGAAATTTTGAGATGTCCTATAACCAACCCTTTTGGTCTCATCTCATTTTGATATTCCATGCTCAAGTTATAAGCTTTGGAAAAAAAGGTGTTTTTGTTGACTTTCAAAAATGACCTATAATGTACAAATTTATAACTTCTTGTGAGTGCATTTTCTGATCTTTGGTTATGAAGATGGATTGTAGGAAATTTCATCTTCTTCAAAATTAGATTTTTATGGTTCATTTATCATAAAGTATGAGAAAGTTATGCTTGGTCAAAGTTGAGTTGACTTTTCCTACAAAACCCTAATTTAGCAACTTTTGAGTCTTGATGAATTTTGAGCAATCCTTGATGAATCATGATCAACCCTTGATTAAATGATGAAATATCCTTCAAAATGATAATGTTAACAAAAAATCTCGAAGTTTGACTGTTTATAGGTCACAGTTGACTTTTGCCCTAACACAGTCGATTTTTGGGCCCTTTGAGCAATTGACTGAGCAAACTTCCTCTACAAGGCTTGAAATTTGACATGGATGACCTTGAGAACATATTAGTACATTGGGGTATCACTTGAGGTAATTTGGACTCAAAGATCTTGATGCAACACAAAACCCTAATTTGGGGTTGACTGCCTTAGGAGATGACTTGTCTGACCCACTCTTAAGCAACCTTGAGCCACTTGGAGATTTTTCTTGACATGTTTTGAGAAATATGAGAGGGAAAATTTTAGGGTACAACAACTTCCCCTGTTCAATCTTCTTAAACCTGAGGATGTAGATTGGCTTTTGTGCCTTTTCGTGATCCGAAGGTGGAAGATGATTGAACACTAGAGTGCCCAGAAATTTGCACTCGCATGAAGTGGTATCAGCCTTGTGATGTCAGGAATGGGCTTACAGATTCCATTTGGAGATTGTTGGTAGGAGGATGGGCTTACGGATGCCATCTGCAGGAGTGTCGATCGCATAAGAGATTCCTTAGCGAGGACTTGCATACCTGTTGTTGTAGAAGATTCCGCTGGGGAAGTCTAACTTTTATTGAGATTTAAGACCTTGCCTGTACCTCAGCTGAGAGAACATCTTTGCTGAGTTTTAAGAGCTTGTCCGTAATTCAACTGGGGGAAACATCTTCATCAAGATCTAGGAACTATCTGGTCTTCAACAGAGTATACCGTTGAGATTGTAGAACTCGTCCACACTATGACGGAGGAAAATTGTCGAGATTGAGAACCTTATCTGAAATTCAACCGAGGATAATTCAGTTGAGATTTAAGAACCGGCCAGGTCTTCGACTGAGGGAAACATCTTCATCAAGATCTAGGAACTGTCTGGTCTTCAACGTAGTATACCGTTGAGATTGTAGAACTCGTCCACACCATGATGGAGGAAAACATCTTCATCAAGATCTAGGAATTGTCTGGTCTTCAACGTAGTATACCGTTGAGATCGTAGAACTCGTCCACACCATGACGGAGGAAAATTGTCGAGATTGAGAACCTTATCTGAAATTCAATCGAGGATCATTCAGTTGAGATTTAAGAATCGGTCAGGTCTTCGACTGAGGGAAACATCTTCATCAAGATCTAGGAACTGTCTGGTCTTCAACGTAGTATACCGTTGAGATTGTAGAACTCGTCCACACTATGACGGAGGAAAACATCTTCATCAAGATCTAGGAACTGTCTGGTCTTCAACGTAGTATACCGTTGATATTGTAGAACTCGTCCACACTATGACGGAGGAAAACATCTTCATCAAGATCTAGGAACTGTCTGGTCTTCAACGTAGCATACCGTTGAGATTGTAGAACTCGTCCACAATATGATGGAGGAAAACATCTTCATCAAGATCTAGGAACTGTCTGGTCTTCAACGTAGTATACCGTTGAGATTGTAGAACTCGTCCACACTATGACAGAGGAAAACATCTTCATCAAGATCTAGGAACTGTCTGGTCTTCAACGTAGTATACCGTTGAGATTGTAGAACTCGTCCACACTATGACGGAGGAAAACATCTTCATCAAGATCTAGGAACTGTCTGGTCTTCAATGTAGTATACCGTTGAGATTGTAGAACTTGTTCACACTATGACGGAGGAAAACATCTTCATCAAGATCTAGGAACTGTCTGGTCTTCAACGTAGTATACCGTTGAGATTGTAGAACTCGTCCACACTATGACGGAGAAAAATTGTCGAGATTGAGAACCTTATCTGAAATTCAACCGAGGATAATTCAGTGGAGATTTAAGAACCGGTCAGGTCTTCGACATAACTGAGAACTTAACTGCATCCTTCCTGAAAGGTAAAGGTCAGTCGTATGCAATGCATGATACATATCAAGCAATGATGTTCTCAAGATAAATGAGATTGTATTGTATGATGCGTATATGCATGTGTCATGATGTATGGAAATGTAATGTTTTAGCTGGGGAAAATAAATCCCGGATAGCTGCTGGAGAATAGAGTTGAATTCTTCGTTTCCGCTGAGGGTGGTGAACGAAGATGATTGTGAGAATAAACTTGCAAGAGAGTATAATTTCGTTGGGGGCATAAAACTGATGAGGGGATTACTCTGTGGGGAAGAGATGCTCTTCTGAGGATTCCACTGATAAATTCCGTTGGGGACGAATTACCGTTGCTGGTGATACTGAATTCTATTGGGGATTGAATTCCTGTTTATGAAAGGAAAGAACTCCGCTGGGGAAGATCTTTCAGTTACGACTTCACTGGGGATAACCCTTTTAGACTATAATGGGGATAATCCTTTGAGCTTTGCTGGGGACTATCTTCCTTTGAACTTGGTTGGGGATATTTATTTTTATACTCCGCCGGGGACAAACTTCCAGAGTCTACTGGGGGATGATTCTTCAACTCCACTGGGGAAGCTTTTTCAGACTGCGCTGGGAAAATTTTAACTCCACTGGGGATATCTTGTATTTTGCCGGGGAATATTCTTATACTCCATTTGGGAATATTAAGAATGCAGGGGATATTAATCCTTTTCAGTGCTGATGGTAGATAAACTCTGCTTGGGGAGAATATTACCGATTCCTTCATTCATAGTTGCGAGTCTCAGCTGGGGAGAGCTAATATTACTATCTCTTCTTACTCTGCGGGGAGTGAAAGTACCTTAGCCATATTCTTCAGCTGAATTTACCTTTGTACCTGGTGGACAGAGCAACTGCGAAGCTTGGACAATTCTTATTGCCCCCTGTTTCTGACGTTACCAGTAATCGTCTTTTGTTTCTCATGTGAATTTTTATAAGTAGCAATTAATGTCAAATGCATATATCAAAAATGAACATTGGACGTTCTTTGCAAAATAAAACAGATAAAGGAAAAACAGTTTGAAATTTCTCTGAAAATGAATTGTATTGATTTTAAAGTTTGGCCTATAAATAGGCGTTTTTGTACAAGGGGCTGATGTCCTGGTAAGAGAACACCGTCGAACAGATATAGTTTATACAATTTGTGAAAAACTAAACAAAACAGCTATGTGAATAATCCCATTGGGTTCCAACTCTGCTATTGCCCTTATATCCTCGAGCATCTCATCACTTTGCTACTGGTTGAAGGTAGATCAGATTGATTAGTGTTGTTCGAGCTTGATAGTCGATATCGAAGTCTGGATGCAAGATGATCCAATGAGACATAGTGTTACGCTTTGATCCCTAATTTTTGCTTGGACTGCCCTTTCGGGTTTTCAGTCCACCGGGATACCCTTTTTTTCCCAATTCGCCCTTTCAGGTTTTCGACTTGCTGGGTGTACAAATTTTTTTATTTTCATCCCTTATTTTTGCCCGAACCCTTTTGGTTCGCCGGGAAGCCCTGATTTTTGCCTAGGCCAGTCAACCTAGCGGGTCTTTGATTATGCGTAGTATTTTTTCACTATGTCTGCATTGACGGGGTGAGGAAGATCGTCACCATCCATGGTGGTTAGAATCATAGCTCCTCATGAGAAAATGTTCTTAACCACAAATGGCCCTTCATAAGTAGGGGTCCATTTTCCCCTGGGATCACCTTGAGGTAGTATGATGCGCTTGATAACTAGGTCTCCAACTTGATACTCTTGTCGTCTAACTTTTTTGTTAAATGTCTTGATCATCCGCTTTTGATACGTCTGATCATGACAAATAGTAGTAAGTCTCTTTTCGTCGATTAAGTTCAGCTGATCAAGCCGGGTCTGAATCCAGTCATCTTCGCTCAAACATGCATCCTTCATAATCCGAAGAGAGGGTATCTGAACTTCAATGGACAAGACTGCCTCCGTACCATATACCAAGGAATAGGGTGTTGCCCCTGTTGACGTCCGCGCTGAGGTACGATACCCATGGAGAGCAAACGGTAGCATCTCGTGCCAGTCTTTGTATGTCACAATCATCTTCTGCACAATCTTCTTAATGTTCTTATTAGCTGCTTCTACAGCCCCATTCATCTTCGGCCGGTAGGGAGAAGAGTTATGATGCTGTATCTTGGATTGCTTGTAGAGATCAGTGATCATCTTGTTGTTGAGATTGGTACCATTATCCGTAATGATCCTCTCTGGTACACCGTATCGACAGATCAGATTGTGCCGAATGAATCGTGCCACGACGTTCTTGGTTACAGTAGCAAAGGACGTTGCTTCAACCCACTTCGTAAAGTAATCAATCGCTACCAGGATGAAACGATGCCCGTTGGATGCTGTAGGTCTGATCTCTCCGATCATATCAATGCCCCACATTGCAAAAGGCCAAGGTGCCGTTAATACGTTCAGAGGAATTGGAGGTATGTGCACCTTATCAGCATAGACTTGGCACTTGTGACATGTCCGAGAATGCTGATAATAGTCGGCTTCCATTATGGACCAATAATATCCTGCCCGTAGGATTTTCTTTGCCATGGTATGTCCACTGGAATGAGTTCCGAAAGTACCTTCATGTAACTCCGCCATGATCCTTTCTGCTTCGTTCTTATCCACACAACACAGTAAGGTCAAATCATTGTTACGCTTGTAAAGAATGCCATTGCTGATGAAGAACTTTGCCGCGAACCTCCTCAGAAACTTCTTGTCATTAACAGATGCACCCTCGGGGTATTCTTGAGCCTCAAGATACCTCTTCACCTCATGAAACTAGGGTTTATCTGCTACCTCTTCAGTCTCAATATCACAGCAATGTGCAGGTTCGTCCAATCTTTTAATGATAATCTGGGGAGCTTTGTTGTCCCAATTGACTTTGAACATAGAAGACATCGTAGCTAGCGCGTCCGCCAACTGATTCTCCTCTCTCAGGAAGTGTTCAAAGGTTACTTCCTCGAAGTGGGGAAGCAACGTCAATACATACTCCTTGTAAGGTATAAGATTCGGGTGTTTCGTATCCCACTTGCCTTTGATCTGACTGATCACGAGAGAGGAATCTCCGAAGACACTTAGAAACTTAATCCTTAGGTCAATTGCTGCTCGAAGACCCATGATGCATGCTTAATACTCCGCCATATTGTTGGTGCAGTTGAAACATAGTCGGGCGGTGAACGGAGTATGAGAGCCTTTAGGAGATATGATCACGGCGCCAATGCCATTACCCAACGTGTTCGAAGCTCCATCGAATTACATAGACCATCGGGATCCTTCCTCAGGTCCTTCATCCGGTCCAGGTGTCTCACAGTCGGTTACTATCATGATATTCTCGTCCGGAAATTCAAAGTTCATAGACTGGTAATCATCCAGTGCTTGGTGTGCCAAATGGTCTGCCAACACACTTCCCTTAATTTCCTTTTGGGCCGTGCATTGTATGTCGTACTCAGTCAAGATCATCTGCCATCTTGCTATTCTTCTGGACAAGGCAGGCTTTTCGAAGATATACTTGATTGGATCCATTTTTTATATTAATAGAGTAGTGTGAGTCAGCATATACTGTCTCAGCCGGTGAGCAGCCCATGCCAAAGCGCATCAATTCCTCTCGAGCAGTGAGTATCGGGTCTCACAGTCGGTAAACTTTTTGCTAAGGTAATAAATAACATGCTCTTTTTGGCCAGACTCGTCATGCTGACCCAGCACACACCCCATTGAGTTGTCGAGTACTGTCAAGTATAAGATAAAAGGTCTCCCTTCAACTGGAGGCATTAGAATAGGTGGCTCTTGGAGATACTCTTTCATTCTTTCAAAAGCGGCCTGGCATTCATCGTTCCAACGTACTACTTGATCTTTCTTCAGTAACTTGAAGATTGGCTCACAAGTAGCAGTCAAGTGTGAGATGAATCGGGCAATATAGTTCAGACGTCCCAGGAAGCCTCTGACTTCCTTTTCTGTTTTGGGAACTGGCATTTCTTGTATCGCTTTCACCTTTGCAATACCTTTGTCACTTACGACGAAACCCAACAGTTTACCAGATCTCACCTCGAAGGTGCACTTGTTCAGGTTTAACCTCAGCTTGTACAACTTCAACCTGTCAAACAACTTCTGAAGGTGGTCAAGATGCTCTTCTTCAGTCTGAGATCTTGCAATCATGTCGTCGACGTATACCTCAATCTCATGATGGATCATGTCATGAAACAAAGCAACCATGGCGCGCTGATACGTTGACCCAACATTCTTCAATCCAAAAGGCATGGCCTTGTAGCAAAAGGTACCCCACTGAGTAACAAAAGTTGTCTTCTCCATGTCTTCGGGAGCCATTTAAATCTGATTATAACCAGAGAAACCATCCATAAAGGAAAAGACCTTATGCTGAGCAGTGTTGTCAACCAGGACGTCGATATGAGGCAGAGGGAAATCATCCTTGGGGCTTGCCCTGTTCAGATCCCTATAGTCAACACACATCCGAACCTTACCGTCCTTCTTCGGCACGGGAACCACATTGGCAACCCACTGTGGGTAAGAGGTAACTGCTAGAAAACCGGCGTCAAATTGTTTCATAACCTCAGCTTTGATTTTCTCAGACATCTCTAGGCACATTCGGCGGACTTTCTGTTTCACTGGAGGACAATCTTCCTTGGTAGGCAGGCGGTGAACCACAATATCGGTGTCTAACCCAGGCATATCTTCATAAGACCAGGAAAAGATCTCAACATAGTAACGCAACATCTGAATCAACTGTTGTTTCACACTAAGCTCCAAGTTTGCACCGATCTTGACTTCTTTCTTGTCTACCTCTGTACCCAGATTCACTGTTTCCACTGACTCTTCATGTGGTTGTATAGCCCTCTCTTCTTGGAGTAGTAGTCTTGCAAGTTCACCAGGCACTTCGCAATCATCTTCACCTTCGTCTCCGGCTAAGTTGATCGGACTTTCGAAGTTATAACTGGAAGTAGCAGAGTCGTTGCCAGTGAGATCCGAAGTGGATGTAGACCTGTATATGTGAGTGTGTGTAAAATAGCTGTTTTGCAATATATAATAAAAGAAAGACAAGGAGCGCAAAATTTTGAAATGCAAGAAAATATCCAATGCTTTTATTAATTATATATGTAGATGACACACATAAAGCCCTCACAAATGGAGCCACGGTGCCCCGGGTAAGACACTAGGCCGTAAAGTTTAAAACATTGTCTGTTACAAATTTAAAACAAAAGTCTCATTACTGGGTAACAAAAGAAATTGGGATGAAGTCCTTTGCTGTCCAGTTGCTTAGTCCACCATCAGTAGTAGGATAGATTCAACTATCGAACTCAGACTCTTCAACATTGTCTTCAATGGCATTCACTCCCGAATTGCTGATGAACAAGGGAGGTCTTCCGATCCGTGCATTCCGAACAGCCCTTTGAGCTTCTGCAGTGAAACCCAAACCAAACTTGTTAGTCTTCTGTGCAAAATCAGGGAGTTGGCCCCAATTTGCACATCCACCTTTCTCGACAACAACCCGGGCATCCTTGAAGGAAGCCATCTTCATGGGAGGATCTTCAACCACAGTCTCAGTTGATACCAGCGTCTGGGGAACCTCTTCAAAATGTTGAAATGGGGTCTCAATGAACTCCCTATCCATTTCTACATATCGGAAATAATTGAGGTGGCTCACCATGTACTCCTCTTCTCCTTGTACCGTCACAATTTTCCCTTTGACCGGGTACTTCAGTTTCTGGTGGAGCATTGAGGTTACTGCCCCAGCTTTGTGTATCCATGGACGACCCAACAAACAAGAATAAGATGGCCGAATGTCCATCACATAGAATATAGAGGCGAAAACTTGAGAACCAACCTTAATCGGAATATCCACTTCTCCATGAACCATCCTCTTAGACCCATCAAAGGCCCCGACGACAATGTTGCTTGGCTTCAGCTCCAACCCTTCACAGTCTAACCGGTCTAGAGCTTTCTTAGGCAAAACGTTCAATGAGGAACCAGTATCCACCAATACATGAGCAAGAGTGGTGCCCCTGTATTCAATGGAGACATGCGGGGCATCATTGTGATTCTTCCCCTTAATAGTCAAGTCGGCATCAGAGAATCCCAACCCGTTATCAACAATCAGACTAGCCACGCAGTCTTTAAACTGATCAGCTGATGTTTCTTGCGGTACGTGTGCAGTCTTCAGGAAAGCAATCAGAGCCTTGGCATGGGATTCTGAGCATAGCAACAGTGATAGCATAGATATTTTGGATGGGGTTTGCCCCAGCTGCTCGACTACATTGTAGTCGCTCTTTTTGAAGATTTTCAAAATTTCCTCCATCTCTTGTCTAGAGGCCTCAACAGTAATCTTCTTTGGTGCCTCCGTCCGGGAAGGATCATCAGCGGTCCCTTTGCCCCGAGTGTCGGATGACTCGACAACAAGGGTAAGAATGGGAACTTGAACAGGAATAGTAGCGGGTACACTAGAAGGTGTAATAACAACAGGTTTCCGGGCAGTTGGTGGAGAGATATCAAGGGAGAAAAGTTTTCCGCTGCAGGTGACTTTGGCAGGTCCAACAATGTTGCTGACGTTAGTATCAACATCCAAATCTTGTTTAACTCCGTGATAATAAACATCAGCCCCGTAGTGCCAAGGGACAACTTTATCAGATGTATAGGGGATAGGTCCTGGAACAGTGATGATCAACGGTGCAATTCTTGGAACAAATGTAATTCTAACAGGCTTTCTCGAGGAAGCCTTGGAAGAATTGTCGAAAATGGTGATTATAGCAACTTCTTCAGTATGAACTAAAGGAACAACAATCTTCTCAAACATAATTTCTTTATTATCCATCAGGCGTTGGACACCTGACTTCAAAAGATGGCAACTGGTAGGTAGGACAGAAAACATACGGCAACCTTCGTCACAGCCCGGAAACAAACCGGCTAGCAAAAGGTTCTTTTTCACAGTCATCAATGGAGTAGCAACATCCTTTACAGAAACCGCAAACGAGTCTTCCTCTATAGCATTTACTCCATGCTTGGGCATAGGAGCTGTCACAACATTAGGTCTTTCAGGTACTTCGAACTCAATCTCCTTAGCATCAATCAAGTCCTGTATTTTGTTCTTCAAAACCCAACAATCATCTGTATCATGCCCCAGGCTATCAGAGTGAAAAGCACAGCGGGAATTAGGGTTGTACTTTGGTGATGTAGTGTTGGGATTCTGCGGGGCCTCCCTTAGAATCACTAGATTGGTTTTCAATAACTGTGGCAGAATCTGAGATAAAGTCATGTTGAGCTGAGTGAATTGTCTTCGAGTTTTCTCGGCCCTTAGCTGATTGTTACGCAGAGGAGCACCAGCAGGTCTTGAAATAACAACTGCATTAACAGCTTAGCGGCGTTCAGGTCTATTCTGGTTTTTCGAACTGTAAACAGCACTGGATTCCTTCTTAAAAGGCTTCTTCTCGGTGCCTGATGAAACAACCTTCTGTATTTTACCAGACTTAATACCAGCCTCAATCCTTTCCCCGGTCATAATCAGCTCCGTAAATCCGGACGATGAACTCCCAATCAAATGGTTGAAATATGGACCAGATAAGGTCCCCAGAAACATGTCAACTAACTCCCTATCAGCCAAGGGTGATTGCACTCTTCCAGTAAGGTCCCTCCATTTCTGAGCATAATCTTTGAAACCTTTTCCCGCACCCATTGACATACCCTGGAGTTGGGTACGCGTGGGAGCGAGGTCGACATTGTATTGGTACTGCCTGTAGAAAGCAGCAGCCAAATCTTCCCAACTGCGGATACTGGCTCCTTCTAACTGGTAAAACCATTCAAGCTGAGTCCCTGAGAGACTGTCTTGAAAGAAGTGAATCCATAAATTCTTGTTAGCGGTGTACGACTGAATCTTCCTAACATGCGAACGGAGGTGCAATTTTGAGCAAGAAACCCCGTCGTACTTAGCAAAGGCTGGTGCTTTGAATTTGTGGGGAATCATCACCCTAGATGATAGACCCAGATCACCAAAGTCCAGACCAAGCACCTTCTGAACTTCCATCGCATTCAACCGGTCTTACATTTGTTTATATCTATCCTCGGCTGGAGGATATTGGTCTTCGTCGAAGTCCGTCTCGTTGTCTGAAACCACAGGGCTAGGAGCCCTCCTTTCTTCCTAGTTATCTCCCCCTCCAGATGAGTGGGTCAAATCAACCTCTTCTCGTAAAATATTTCTGAATCTGTGACCCATGTTCATTAGGACCGTCTTCTTATTCTTCTTCTTCTCTTTCAAGATAAGGTTCTTCAGATCTTGCTGACCCTTAGCCAAATTCGTGAACAATTCCTAGAACTGGGCGTTTTGAGCCTGTAGGGCCTTGATTGCTTGTTCAGTTGAAGTTTCAGAAGACATGATGCTGAAATAAACAACGAAGAAGATGAGAAAACCTGTAAGGGTACCTGTTATGAGGTGCATGGAATGAAATGCGTATGCTATGATTTCAAAGACATCAAGAGATTCAAATTCATAAGCAAGAAATGAAATACACTTTTATTAGATAAACTTTGAAATTCAATTGTTCAACAGATGCCTTTAAGGCGTTACAAGGAAGAAAAAACTGGAAAGTAAATCAAAAATTAGAAGTAATCAAAAGACAATCAGTGCTCCCATGGTCGTTTCTTGTCGGTGCAGACATAGTCATTGAGGATCCGCTCGTTCTCCAGCTGCCTTGTTAACTTCTGAATCTTCTGCTCTTGCTCATGATACTTTTCTCGGTAAGTATCCCGCTCTTCTCTCAACTGCATCCAGAACCTCTTCAATGCCCCAATGTCAGTAGGCATGTAAGGGTGTAAGATAGTAGGAGGAACCCCTTCCTCATCAGCAACTTCAACAATAATAGGCAAGACGACTTCATAGGGCATTCCCAGCTTTTGGGCACGTATGCGAACCCATCGGAGATATGGTTCCATTGGTAGAGAAGTCTTCACACCCAGCTCGTGTGGATCAGATCTGTGTACTCTATCCCAAGCCCTTATGAATCTGCAGCGTTGCTCATCACTATCCCCTTGGAAATCAAAGATTATACTAGGCATTAGCAGTTCATGAGGTCCTTCCCTTCTGGCTCGCCCAAACTGACGTAAGGCCAAGCATGGATTGTAAGTAATTCCTCCATTGGTTCCAATCAGTGGAACATTGGGGTATTCCCCATAGCGATCAATAATGGCCACCTCGTCCATACCCTTAATAGTCCAAATGATGTCATTGTGAGAGAGGGACATAACCCTATAAGCCCAGCCCATGCCTTACTTGTTCTTTAAAACTGATTTGGGGAGGTGAGAAATAAACCACCTCGCCAATAACAGAGCACAACACATCAAGGTTCCCCGCCTCCGAGTAGTACGGGCATAAAGCTGATGAAGAATGTCACCCAAGAGAGTGGGTACAGGATTACCAGAGATGAAGATTTTTACCGCATTCACATCAACAAAGGAGTCAGAGTTAGGAAACAGTACCAAGCCATATATCAGAAGAGCCAGAATATCTTCGAATGCTTGGAAGTCTAGACTATCCCAGAAATGATTAGCCTTACCAACCAAGAACTTAGTCAAAAATCCCTTTGCTCCACTTCTAGTCTCCCAATTAGACATCACTTCAGCCTTTGTCAGGTTGAGGGCTGAAGCAATCTCTTCTGGCCTAAGGATCTTTTCCCAACCTGTGAACGGGGTCTGCTCCAGAATAGAGATACCAAGCAGATCAAAGAACTCCTCCAAGGTGGGGACCAACTGGTAGTCCTAAAAAGTAAAGCAATGGTACAGTGGATCAAAGAACTGGACTAGGACACTCATCATCTGCTCGTCCAATTTAGAAGTGACCAAACTAAGAAGATGCCCATGTCTTCTGATGAAGGAGGTAGTATCTGACATCTTTGTAACCAATTCTTTAAGCATAGTGGGAACCTGGACAAAGTTGATCCGGATGGTGTTCCTACGCATGGGTGCCATGACCTACAAAATAGAACAAAGATAAATCCCTCTGTCTTTGAAATAAGTTAGTCCAATGCAAGATGTATGCAATGTTATGATGTCATGATGTCATGATAGAAAGCACACCACAAGTATCCATAAATATCAAACATGGTAAAGGCACACAAGTCACACAGAGAGCCCTTAGATTTCAGGCTGGCAAGGAGTCTAGATACTACCCTCTTTCAGTTTAGTTGGTTTAAACCTCTCCTAAAAATAGTAACCGGGTTCTAGAGGATCTCAATATCACTGACTACCCTCAATCGGTCATAATTCCAGTTTAGCAACCTTTTCTTGCGGCCGGAATCATCGCGAGAGTTTAGTCTCAATGAGTGTAGCATACTGCTACTGTTCTATGGCCAAGTTGGTCAATTTAAAGGTTCTAAGGTCAGTTGGTGCTTAATGACCCCTTAGCAGACCCATATTCTCCTCGTTGCGCCACAAGGGATATCGGTACATACTAAAGTGCCACACCAACGTAGCTACTGCTGCAACCGTATCGGTCTACGCCGTACAGTTCCCTCACAGTTTATTGTTACTTACCTAAAGGGTATCCCCTAGATCCGGGTTAGGATCTATAGTAACTCCGATACAAGCCCACAAAGATAAATCATACAAAGCAAGCAATTGAAAACACAATGATGAACTAATCCTAAGGTACACCCCACTTATAAGATGTCCCCAGCAGAGTCGCCAGTTCTGTGATACGGTGGGAAAGAACTGACTATTTTTTGGAATGCTGGTTTATGTTTTGCGTTTGTTTTCGCAAAATGTCGCGGTAAGAAAGAGTCACCACCGACTTTTACTTTATCCAACAAGGAAAGGAAAAAAGCACAGAAAAATTCCTTTTTCGAGATATTTCTCGGGTTCGGGGGGTAGATTATAGAAAGGGAAGGTATTAGCACCCTTTCTATCCGTGGTTATCCACGGGCTCTTAGGTACTTGCTCAATTGTTTTCAAAATTGCTTTCTTTGTGATTGTGGGTTTTGAAAAAGTTTTTGTTTTGAAAACTTCGATTTAACTCTTGCTTCTGTCCTCAAGAGCGTATGAAGTGTTTTTTGAAAACTTTGTTCGAAAAGTGTAAGTGTGAAAAAGATTTTGTTTTTTTTGAAAGAGCAAGTACTTAAGAACCATCTACCTACTCGAAAAAGGAATCATTCTATGCTATCTTCCTTTAGACAATGCTATCCCACTATAATGAGTAGGTAGCATCGTTGTTGGAGTTTGAGGGTCAATTCGAATTTAGGGACTTACGGTCACCAAAGCAATGTTAGGACGCCTTAGCGGTAACCCTAATGTCTTAAATCATTTGTTTTGAGGCAACAATATCCGAGGCAACCGTTTCGAGGCGACTATGATCTTTGGACAAGAGGACGACCTCTAAAGTGACCTATACTCAATGGCCGCGTACGAAGGCAACCAAGTGGAGCATACCCTAAGAGTGCGCATGTGTGAGTGTGTCGTTTTCAGTTTATTTTTGTCTTTTCACATGTTAAGGGTGATCTACTTTGATTTTAGGTTAAAATATTCAGTCTTGTCATGCATTCCTATTATCAAACATCTAACAGTTATATTTTGCGGAAAAAGTGCGGAAATTAAATTACAAGGCGTCGGGTATTTACATCGCCAAAGACAAACCCTTTAAAAATAAATAAAGCAATAAATAAATAAAAGGTCCTATTAAGTTATTACAAACCGGGAGGCAATTACATTATTGGATAAAATAAATAAATCGTGTGTGGGAAATTAAATCGAGCGCGAGTTTAGGGTTTTGACCCTTTTGTTAAAGAAAAGATTTTTGTTTGTTTGTTTTTGAATTAAGAAAGAAATTATCTAAATTAATTATTAAATTAATAAATAAATTAATTAATTAATGAAAATAAATATTTTTGGGTTTTTTGGTATTTAAAGAAATAAAATAAAATAAATTAATGTTAGTAAAAACCTAATTAAGTCTAATTGATTTTAATTATTTACAAAAAAATATATTAAAGTTAATTCTAATTAATGGCCTAAATTAATTAATAGATTTTGTTAATAAAAAAAACTAAAATTTAATTTAATAAAGAAAATATTTTTTGGTTTTAATTTTATAAAGGAAAAAAGAATTGATTGGTTAGAAAATAATAAAAATAATTAAATCAAATGAAACAAAATAAATGAAATAGAGAGAGTTAGAGGGGCATGGGCCTGTTTGGAGGTCAGAATAGCAATTTGTGGCCCATTAAGCGCTGGCCTGGTTGACCTCCCTGGATTCCATACGTGCTGGTTGACTGGGTCTACGATGGACCATCATCTCTGGATCACCAGATTTGGCCTATGGCCATCTGGCCATCAGATGCTTGAGGACGCATGATGGGCTTCACGCTTGGAGACACATATGATCACCTGGAAAACAATGATAACAAATAAGTGAAGGACCTAGGATTCGAACCCAGGTCCTGTTGGATGTTGTCAGCGCTTGCTTCCACTAGGCCACTTGGTTTTACTTGTTAGTATATTAAACAATAATAATAATAAGAGAAAATGCGTTATATGCCAGAAAAAATAAAAAATGCGTGCATGTTTTTGAATCAGCCATTGGGGTATTGACACGTCTCCGTCCCCTACCTCCAGCCCCTGTAACTTTACCTGCGGATTTGGATCCGCAACTAAATGCGCAGGTCGATCCAAAAATCAACTCCAGGCCATAAAAACGACCTTCTAAGACATGGTTGGGTTCGTCTCGCTCTCCTGAGTGCAACCATGCCTATCATGAGAATCAATTTCACCTGAAACACAAATCCCTAAAATCCAAAACGTAACCCTAGCCACGCTGTTATGAGGTTACAGTCCATATAAATCAAATTAAGTATTGCCAAAAGTTTAGAAATGCTACAAGGATTATGAATATGCAATTAATTTGTACAAAAGATGCAAGAATGGTGATTTACAAATTCAAGAAGGAAGCGGATTTTTGTGACACTTACAGTGCTTTATGATGCACGTGGAGGCTTGCTTGGGATTGGTTATGCTTCAGTGATCGTCAAGGAATCGATTGAGACCCTTCTTGGCTTCTGAGATCGCCTCTAAGTATCAATTCAAATTCAAGCTTTTTCCACACTTTTTCAAGTTTTGTCTTGGTTGTTCTTGCAGCCTCTAACCCTTGTTTCGTGTCCTTTGGCTTCTATATGTATGATACAAGGTGTTAGGGTAACAAATATGGATGGAATCCCTCTAAATCAATGCCTTGTGATTTGATTTGATTCATCCTTTAAAGCTTGCCAAATTTATCAAATCTCCATCTTTTTGTACATGATATGGTGAGATACGAATTTGATGATGATCATGATGATGATGATTAGGACCTAAAACAACCAAAAAGATCTCAAGTAATCAATATTTGGATTTTACATGATTTAATTTGATATAAAATGAAATAATTCAATAAAAAATCAAATAAAATAATAAAAAAGAAATATGATCTCAAGGATGAAGATAGGACACGTGTGCAATGGGGAAAGATCAAATCAAGTGGAAAATAATGAGCCCATTTGATAAATATTTGAAGTTTTGGGGATAGTTGACTTTTGGCAATTTTGCAAAAATGTCCAACTTCAACAATGCATAAATTCTTCAATTTTGAACTTTTAGAAGTGTTCTTAGACTTTTTAGAAATTTTTAGATGTCCTCTAACCAACCATTTTGGTCTCATCTCATTTTGATATTCCATGCTCAAGTTATAAGCTTTGGCAAAAAAGGTGTTTTTGTTGACTTTCAAAAATGACCTATAATGTCCAAATTTATAACTTCTTGTGAGTGCATTTTCTGATCTTTGGGTATGAAGATGGATTGTAGTAAATTGCATCCTCTTAAAAATGATCTTTGTATGGGTCATTTATCATAAAGTATGAGAAAGTTATGCTTGGTCAAAATTGAGTTGACTTTTCCTGCAAAACCCTAATTTAGCACTTTTGAGTCTTGATGAATTTTGAGCAATCCTTGATGAATCATGATCAACCCTTGATAAAATGATGAAATATCCTTCAAAATGAGAAATTTTGACAAAAAATCTTGAAGTTTGACTGTTTATAGGTCACAGTTGACTATTGCCCTAGCACAATCGATTTTTGGGCCCTTTGAGCAATTGACTGAGCAAACTTCCTCTGCAAGGCTTGAAATTTTACATGGATGACATTTAGAACATATTAGGACATTGGGGGAGTACTTGAGGTCATTTGGACTCAAAGATCTTAATGCAACACAAAACCCTAATTTGGGGTTGACTGCCTTAGGAGATGACTTGTCTGACCCACTCTTGAGCAACCTTGAGCCACTTGGAGATTTTTATTGACATGTTTTGAGAAATATGAGAGGGAAAATTTTGGGGTACAACAAATATCAACAACATTAACTCCACGACCGTGCTTGGGCATGGGAGCCGTTATGACATTTGGCTTCTCCGAAGCATCAAACTCTATTTCCTTGGCTTCAATCAAGTCTTGTACTTTGTTCCTTAGAGCCCAGCAGTCATTTGTATCGTGGCCATAACTCTCAGAATGATAGGCACACTGGGCATTCAGATTATATTGGGGAGATATAGTATTTGGATTCTTGGGAGCCTCTTTCAAGGTTGCCAAGTTTGATCTCAGCAGGTGAGGTAGCACTTCAGTCAATGTCATGTTGATGCGGGTAAACTGCTGTTGTGGTCTTTCCACCCTTTGTTGATTGTTGCGTTGTGGAGCAAATGCAGGTCTAGGTATCATCACGGCACTTACTGTCTGACGATGTTCAGCCCTGTTTTGGCCCCTCGGGCTATAGATGGCACTGGCTTCCTTCTTACCAGTGAAAGGTTTCTTTACTGAGCTCGAAGAGGAATCCTTCTGTATCTTACCGCTCCAGATCCCAGCTTCTACTCTCTCTCCAGTTAAAATCAGCTCGGTGAAGCCAACTGACGAGCTGCCGATCAAATGATTGAAAAATAGACCAGATAGCGTCCCCAGAAACATATCAACTAACTCCCTATCAGACAACGGGGGTTGAACTCTCCCAGCCAAGCCTCTCCATTTTTATGCATAGTCCTTAAAGCCTTCACTTGCACCCATGGACATAATCTGGAGTTGAGTACGAGTAGGAGCAAGGTCGGTGTTATATTGATACTGCTTGTAGAAAGCAGCAGCCAGATCTTCCCAGTTTTGGACATTGGCTCCATCCAAATGGTAGAACCATTCAAGCTAAGTCCCTAATAGACTATCTTGAAAGAAATGAACCCACTGATTTCTATCAGTAGTGTGGGGCTGAATTTTCCTGACGTAGGAACGGAGATGGAGCTTTGGGCAGGACACCCCATCATATTTAGAAAAAACTGGAGCTTTGAACTTCTGCGGGATGACCCCCCCCCCCCCCCGACACCAATCCCAATTCTTCGAAATCCAGTCCAGGTATCCTCTGAACTTCCATGGAACTCAGACGATCTTCCAACTATTTGTATCTATCCCCAGCAGGAGGATATTTCTCATCATTGTAATCAGTATCATTGTTAGAATCTGCAGGACTGGGGTCCTTCTCTTCTTCTTCTTGATTCTCCCCTTCCTTGGATGAAGAGGTCAGATCGACTTGTCTCTTCAGCCGCTCTCCAAACCTTCTGCCCATATTCAGAATACCAGCAACCTTCTTCTTTTTCTTCTTTTCTTTCAGGATGAGGGCTTTCAGATCCTCCTGCCCTTTTGCCAGACTTATGAACATTTGTTAGAACTGGGCGTTCTGTGCCTGAAGGTCCTTGATGGTTTGCTCGGAAGATATTTCGTGCTGAAATAAACAGCGAAGAAGATGAGAAACCTGTAATGGTGCCTGTAATGATGTGTATGATAATGGGATACATATGCAATGATTTCAAAGACTTCGGGAAATTTAAATTTACAAACCAAAATAAACAAAGATTTTATTAGCTGAATTTGAAGGTTCAAAAAGCCTTGGCGTTATAATTTAAAAAAACAAATCTAAAACTATAAAAGACATCAAAATTCCCATGAATGCTTCCTCTTTGTGCCGAGATAATCATTGAGTCCTATTTCTTCATGGAGTTGCTTTGTGAGCTCTAAAACCTTCCTCTCTTGAGCACGGAACTGATCCCTGTAAGTATCCCGCTCCTCTTTCAACTGAATCCAAGACCTCTTTAATTCCCCAAGATCAGTGGGCATATAAGGATAGAGAACCGTGTAAGGAATACCCCCTTCAGTAGTAGGTTCCATAATCACTGGTAAAATGGCCACATAGGGCATCATAAGTTTCTGGGCACGAGCTCGTACCCACTGGAGGTAAGGTTCCATAGGAATGGAAGTCTTTGGCCTAAAGCCCTGGTGCCAGATCTGTTTACCATGCCCCAAGCTCGTATGAACCTCCGACGATACTTGTGAGTGTCATCCTCATAGTTGAATACAATGCCATCGATAAGTAACTCGTGGGGACCATCCCTTCGAGCGTAACCAAATTGTCGTAGAGCTAAACAAGGATTGTAAGTTATACTCCATATGATACCAAGTAATGGGACATTAGGGTACTCCCCGCATCGGTCAATAATAGTAGTGTTTTCCATAGCTCGATAATACCAAAGAATATCCGTATGAGCGAGTGATATTATCCTTTGCGACCAACCCAAACCTTCTTCATTCTTTAGTACGGACTTAGGGAGGTGAGAAATAAACCACCTCTACAGTAATGACATGCAACACATAAGAACCCCTCTTCTGTTCATGGTACGAGTATGGAGAGTGTGCAAAATATCTCTGAGCAAGGTAGGCACAAGGTTGCGGGAGAGGAAGATCTTGATAGCATTCACATCTATGAATGAGTCCAGATTAGGGAATAGGACTAACCCATAGATTAGAAGAGACAAGACCTCCTCAAAAGCCTGAAAATCCATATCATCCCAAAACAGCTGGGCCTTGTCTATCAGAAACTTAGCTAGAAAACCCTTGACTCTGCTTCTCGTTTCCCAATTGGGTACCACATCGGCCTGTTTCAGATACAAAGCTGAGGCAATGACTTTTGGCTTAGGAACTTCTTCTAGACCTGTGAAGGGCAACTGTTCAAGAATGGGTGTATCCAATAGCTGAGAGAATTCTTCCAAGGTAGGCACCAACTGATAGTCTAGAAAGGTGAAGCAGTGGTGCTTGGGATCAAAGAACTGGAAGAGTGCACTCATCATCTTTTCATCAAAGTTTGAAGTAACCAGGTTGAGAATTCGACCATGTCTCTTAGTGAACACAGAAGTTTCAGAAACCCTTGATACTAGCTCTTTGAGTTGGGAAGGTATCTTCACAAAGCTGATTCGGATAGTGTTCCTACGAACGGAAGCCATGATATGCAAAATAGAGCAAAGATAAATTCCCTTGGTCTTTGAAATGGTTAGTGCAATAAGAATGGATGCTATGTTATGATGCATGATGTCATGAGAAAACACAGGTATAGAAAACACAGGTATAACAAACACAGTCAAATCACATAAAGTCCTTAGGTTTAAGGCCTGCATGAGGTTAAAGGTAGTACCCTCTTGAATTTTAGTTGGTTTTAAACCTGTCTTAAAAAGTAATCGGGTTCTAGAGGATCTCAATATCACTGACCATCCTTTATCGGGCATTGTCTCAGGTCAAGCAATCTTTTCTTGCAAATATCCCGAAAGTCTGATCTCAATGAGTATAGCATCGAGTATCAACCAATCCTCATCTCTACACCGAGGCAGGCTATCTCACTACTTTCTAATGGTCAAGTTTGTTCAACTAAGGTTCTAAGGTCCGTTAGTGCTTCACGACACCATGCGACGGCCCCGTATTCTCCTCGTTTCCCCGCGAAGGATACCGGTACCAACCAAAGTGCCACACCAACACAACCATCGCTTAAACCATATCGGTCTATGTTGTACAGTTTCCACGATCTATTGCTGTTTACCTAATAAGTGCCCCCAGATCCGGGTGTAGGGTCTATAGTAACCCAAAAAAAACCCTCAAAAGTAAAGCAATCAAAACAATCAAGAGAAGCAACTTAATGACCTAGATCCTAAGGTAAACCCCACTTTATTTTCCCCCAGCAGAGTCATCAGTTCTGTGATACGGTGGCAGAACCGACTATTATTACTGGTTTGCGTTTTGTGTTTTTTGTTTGCAAAATGTCGCGGTAAGCTAGAGTCGCCACCGACTTTTATTTCATCCAATCATGGAAAAGGAAAAAGAACAGAAAAACATTTTTTCGAGATATTCTGAGTACATGGGGGTAGATTATAGAAAGGGAACGTGTTAGCACCCTTTCTATCCATGGTTTTCCATGGGCTCTTAGGTACTTGCTCATTTTTTCAAATTGCTTGTGTGTGCTTGTTTTGAAAATGTTTTACTTCTTGATAACCCTTGTATCATTCCTCAAGAGTGTGACGAAGTTTGTTTTGAAAATTTGTTTTGAAAGGTGTTTGTGTGAAATTTTTTTATTGAGCAAGTACTTATCATTCTACCTACTCGAAAAAAGATTGTTCGTTCTCGTTTCCTTTAGACAGCGCTATCCCACTATTAAGGAGTAGGTAGCACCGTTGTTGGAGTTGTAAGGGACATTCGAAAGGGACAAGTACAATCACTAAAGCAATAGTTAGAAAACTTTAGTAGTAACCCTAAAGTCTTAAGATCTTTCTGAGGCAACATTTCTGAGGCAACATTTGAATGGGACATTTTGATCTTTTGACTGGAGGGAAACCACTAAAATCTCCTATGCTTAATGAATGTTTTACCGAAGGCAACCGAAGTGGGGTAAACCCTAGGAGTGAATATGTGCATGTGAATTGTTTCAGTTATATAGTCTTTGCACATTAGGTGATCTACCATTTTAATTTCAAGATACTCTTGCCATACATCCTATTAGCATGCATCTAACAGTTAAATAATTGCAGGAATTTAAAGGGCGAGAAAATAAACCTAAATATTACAAGGCTTTGGCAATTACATAATTATCTTGACGAAAAATAAAAATGCGGAAGTTTAAAACCCTGGTTACTATTACATCCTCGAAACAGTTACAATAATAATAAAATAAACTGAAATGCGCGCGACAAATTAAATGCGAGGATAAATTGAAACCCTAAAAAATCTAATTGAAAAAATATTTAAATTGTTTTTTGAGAAAAGACCTAATTAGGTTATGCACAACTAAAACCCTAATTCTAATCATTTTTTTAATTATAAAAAGAAATTGAAATTAACCTAATTTAAACTAAATTAAATAATTCAAGAAGATAAAGTATTTCTAAAAAAAGATTTTATGTATTTTTGTGGTTTTTTATTTGAGAAAAGAAACAATTTCATTACAAAATTTGAAACATAATTCCTATTTAACTTTAATTATGAAAAAGAAATTAAATTTACCTAACTTACTAATTACATTAAATAAATATTTTATATAAAAAAAATCTCTTTTTTGTGATTTGTTGATTTTATGGTGAATTAAAAAAAATAATTAATTTTTAGTGAAAAATAATTAAACACATTAATTAAAATAAAGGAAATAAAAGAAATAATAAAGAAAAAATGAATTAAGAAAGGGCTTGTATGTTGTTAGCAATTGGAGGGTATGAATCTGAAATTTCCAGGCCCAATAGCCCTTCAAGCCCAGTCAGCGCCTGATTTCCTATGGTGTTGACCTGGCGGAGTATCATAGTCTCTCGTTGCTTATGCGTTAGATCTGAGACCATGCTTGATCAAGTGGCTGGATGTTGGTGATGTATGGTAGACACCTAGACAAGAGCTGCACATGATCTGTTGAGAGAAAATAAAATAAAGGGAAACGCTGGGACCTGGGATCGAACCCAGGTCCTTATGATTGCCAACAACACGCCTCTACCAGCTGGGCTATGCTGGTTAGTTGTCAAGGAAATAATCATAATGTATAATATATCAAAACAAATTCCAAGAGGTTGAAACAAAAATCACGCGCGTTATTTTCAAATGAGCTAATAAGGTGATGCCAAATCACCTTCTTCTACCTCCAACCCGTCGTCTTAGGTATATGACCTATACCTATAGACATTGTCCGTTGCTACAACTTGTGTATTTTAAACATAAAAAAATATGCATGATAAATGAATTCAAAGACCAGGGATCGATTGGTTTTGATGTCACGGTCATCCCAGTATCCAGCTTGTGATCTAATTTTTCCTGTAGCAAAAAACCCCAAAATGCATATGGAAACCCTAACAATGGCAAGTACAAATATAGGCTTCAAAAATACAATTAAACTATTCAGTTAGCTTGCAAACATGATAAAGATCACAAATATGCCAATCAAATGTATTAACAATGTAGGAAATTCAATAATCTATTTGGAAAAAATAGGCAAACCGTAAGAGCTGTAGTGCGCGATTCTGGACGTTTCAGGCCTTGCAAATGCTTGCTACAGGTTCAGTGAGTATCTAGGGAGATGACTTGATCTTTTGAAACTCTTGAAACGGCCAATGGAGCAAGATTGAATCTGCACTTTTTCTCAAAAAATTGAAACTTTGTTCTTCCTGTTCACGCCTGCAAAAACCTTTTCTCATGCCTTGTACCTGTTCCCTATATATCTTAGAATGAATTAGGATTGTGAAATTGGATTGAATCTTTGCAATTATGAGAGATTTGATTTGATTTTCATGCTACATGTAAACTTGCTATTTTGAGCCAAATCATCCCTTTCTTGTACCAATTATGCTTGATTCATTTTGGTATTGATAACTCAGCATATTTTGGTTGCCAACCTGTCTAAAAACCAAATCAAATCATATTTTTGCTATTATCCACCAATTATTTGATTTAATTCAATTTTTAATTAATAAAAAATCAAAATAAATTGAAGAATGAATAAAATAATGTGGGGGTGAATATTTTGGTTTTGGACCATATTATAAGTGAGGTGCAAGCATAAAAAGTTAGGCCCATTTGGCAAAAAATGCATTTTTGAGCACATTTGACTTTTGGCAATTTTGCAAAAAAGTTCAACTTTGACAAGGCATATCTCTTCCGATTTTAACCCTAGAGAGGTGTTCTTGGACTTTTTAGAAAGCTTAGGATGTCCCCTAAGCAAAAATTTTGGTATCATTTCAATTGAATCTTCCATGTTCATGTAAGAAGCTTTAACCCAAAAGGTGTTTTTGTTGACTTTTCAAAAGGACCCATAATGTAGAAATTCATATCTTTTTGTGGGTGCATATTTTGAACTTGTGGGATGAAGATGAGTTGTAGGGAATTGAATCCTCTTCCAAATGAGCTTTGGATGGAAAATTTCTGATAAAGCATGTGGGAGTTATGCTTGGTCAAAGTTTGGTTGACTTTTCTTGAGAAACCCTAATTTAGCAACTTTTGGGTTTTGATGAATTTGGAGCATTCCTTGAGGAATCATGATCAACCCTTTATAAAATTATGAAATTAAATTCAAAATGTTAATGTTGACCAAAAATCTTGAAGTTTGACTGTATGTGGGTCACAATTGACTTTTGACCTAATATAGTCGATTCTCAAGCATCTGAGCAGTTGACTGAGCAAACTTCTTATGCAAGGCATGAAACTTGACATGTAGGGTATTGAGAACATATTAAGACCATGGATAGAATATGAGGTCTTTGGAGTCCACATATCTTGATGAAAATGGAAACCCTAATTTGAGACACCCTGCCTTATGAGAGACTTTGTCTGGTCAACTCTTGGGCAAACATGAGCAACTTGAGGATCTCTAAGAGTATGTATTGAGTAAAATGAGAGGGAAAATTTTGGGGTACAACAATGTTGTTGTACCCCAAAATTTTCCCTCTCAGTTATCAAGATTTTCCTCACAAGACTTCTTGGATTCAAGACCAAATTAGGGTTTGCTCAGCTCAAGACATTTCCTTGCACTGATAACCTGAAATTAAGGTTTGAGTTTGCACAAGGATTTTTGGACCATCAATGCTTCATGTGACTTTCATGCACCATCTTGGACCCCTAAGATTGCTCATACCAAGTTTCAAGCCTTGAATCACATTTTTGCTCAGTCAGTTGGACAATTGACCTAAAAATCAGCTGTATTGGGAAAAAAGTCAACTATGGCCAATTTACAGTCAAAATTCATAATTTTTGACCCATAACCATATTTTAGACTCATATGTACCATTTGATCAAGTTTAGATCAAAACTCCTCAAGAAATTTGATCAAATCATCAAAAGGGCAAAATGGTCAAAATTAGGGTTTTGACTGAGAAAGGGCAATTTCTGATTTTTAACCTATCCAATGACCAATTGGGTTCAATCATGATTCCAAGGACTCAATGAAATCATCTTGACCTAATCATATGGTTCAAAAGATCTCAAGTACATTGGATTGACAGATGAATTTTCTAGTCAACTGATCAAAAATCAGCTTTACACTGAAAAGTCAAACTTTGACTTTTTGGTCAAAATCAAGTGCTAAAGGTCATAATTCATCAAGATATGTCAAAATGTGAAAGTTTTTGACCAAGAAACCTAAAATTGCAAATTAGGGTTTTAATTTTAAATTTTTCATAACTTGGAATTTTTCTAAGTATGGAAAATTTCTTATTTTTTCCCAACTTTTCCCAACTTTTTCACCATGATGCAATTGGATTCAAAGAAAACTTCCAACATGAAAGTTGTATTCCTCCATGAAATCTAAAACTTTGATTCACAAAGTTTTCCCAAAAGATGCTTGGATATCAAGTTATGATTTTGTGAATAGGGGTCCATAAACTAAATAACTTAGTGAAATTTTGCCCTAGTTTAGGCAGGTTTTTGACCTAACTTCATGGCAACTTTTCACCTAGTTCTAAGAGGTATCTCAAAATTCATTTCAAATATGGATTGTATAGCATGTTGCAAGCTTTCCAAAATGTCCAAGAACTCTCCAATATCATTTGTGGTTAGGGAGAATCGAAGAAGAGAAAATGGCATTTTGTCACTTTTGTGCAAGCCATTTTCACAATGCTTCAAGTTGCAAATAAGATCATAGCATGCTTGTAACTTGTATTACAGGTCCTAATCCCTTCTACACTCCATAATTTAATGCTAACTCAGTGGTTAAAGCCTTTGTTTTCACATTTGGAGCATTGCACAAGAGATTAATCCATAAATGGCATAAAGTTCACAATACCATTTTGATAAAGCAAGCCTTTTCCATTTTATCAGCCTTGAGCCTTGGACTTGTTCCCTGGATGCAAGCATTTTCCATAGATAACAAGCAACTTGTACCAACTCTATGCAGCTAGCAAGCAAGCCTGTACAGGCCTTTGGCATAAGTCATGTCAACTTTCTTCAAAAGCAAGCAAATTGGCAAAAGTCAAGATAACTTGTGCATCTGATAAAGAGAAGACTTGGCCTCATTATAAATGACCTCAAAAACTTGTTACAAGCCTAAGACACGAATTCATAGCATCTCAAACACTCCCAAACACAGAAAACACATTTTTCTGCCCAAACAAGGCAGCCTCTGCAAAATCAAAGCAATTTCAATATTGGCTCGTGCGTTTCTTGATTCAACACTTGAAACACATTACATACATCCTACCTAAACTATCTAAGCCATTGCACTGCAATTGTGTGCCCTGTTTTAGCCATCACCATTTTCATTTTTGAAGGTTGCAGGTTGACTTCTACAAGGAGTTTCAAGCATCCTCAAGGCAAGTTGAGCATTGGAATAGCTTGAGGGAACTTCAAGGAAGCTCACACGATCTTCAGGCCTCACTCAAAGTCCCTGCATTGCCATATCCAAACTCAGCTGAACAAGGTATTTTTCAAATCTCTATCTCTCTATTTAGGAATCCTTAAGCTTTAATTTGTGAAGCAAAAATGTAGTCCTTAACTTGCTGAAGCTGTACATATGCATAGTTGTCATTTATATTAACTGAGTAGTGAGAATTTGAAGCTTGAAGTTCATGAAAAAACTAGGTCAGAAATTAGGGCTACAGAAATTCTCCATGATCTTTGAGAGTTAGATTATGTTTTTTATATCACTGGAATCGTGAGATCATAAGCTACATTTTTTGTGTTATGAGTTTTTGATTTTATGCAAGCTAGAGCAAGATACAGTTTTGTACACAGAACACGCGCGAAGAAGCCAAGGACAGGGATGAAGATGAAGTTCCTGGGCCTGGCGCCTTGGGTCTGTTGTTTTTCACACCCCCATATTCCTATCTGCACCCCCTTTGCTTATTTTGTTTATTTTTTATATTTTCTCATATTTTTTATGTTTATTGATTTTAATATTATTTCTGAACATCAAAAAATCATGAAAAATATTTTCTTTATTTTTTGTATTTTATTTTATTTTTTATCTTACTTTTTGGCATAAAAAAATAATTTATAAATAAATAAAACTTTATTTCCTTAAATAAATAGTAAATACATTTAAAAATACCACACATTTTTATTTTATTATTTTTTACACATAAAATATTATTTCCACATATATTTTCATTTTTAATACTTGTAAATAATTTTATTTATTATTTCTTGTAAAAAATGGACAATTAAATAATATAGAAACATATATTTCTTTTAATCAAAAACTAGGGTTTTTCACCCTTTCAAAAAATAATGATATTATTTTTTTCTTATTTCTAGGACTTAAATAATTTTATTTTTACATACATAAAATAAATACAAAAACATTTTTTGCATCCATACATTTTATTGCATATTTAAATAATTGTTTATTTATTTATTGTACAATAAATTCAATTGGGTTGTATAGTTTTTAGGGTTTTATTTTGTGCAAATATCCCCATTCAAAAACTTGTATCCCCCCTCCCATAATAATTGTTGTAATAGTTTAGATTTACTTTACGCAATTTATCGCATTATATACATGTTTAGTAAAACTAGGGTTTGCATGATAAGACAAAAATCAAACAAATACAAGACCTAATCCAAGAGAAAAATGCATGAAAAATGACAACACATTGCACACAAGCATTCCTTAGGGTTTCACACACTTTGTTGCCTTAAAAATGGCCATGGTATGCATGCAAGGTATCTTGGAAAAATCAATCAAAACAAAAGATCATAGTCCCTCAATGACGCTATCAAAAGGTTACCTAAAACAAATGATCTTGGTCCCTCAAACATGCTAAGATACTTGACAACATTGCTATCATGGTCATACGATGACCCACACATGTCCCGTTTAATATCAAAAGATAGGGTTGTTTACCAATGCAATGGTAAATCAACAATGTCAAAGGAATAAAAATATATAATAAAGACATTTGAGTAGGTAGATGCTTCTAGTTACTTGATCAGTTTGCAAACAATCCTTGCTATTTTCAAAAACACACAACACATTTCAACACATTTCAAAACATTTTCCAAAACAACTTTCAAAACCTTGAAACATTTTTCAAAAGACAAACATCTTTGTATACATTCTTACGAACTAGAATCATTACAAATATTGCCCAAACAAGTGACCTCTTTTCAAAATACTTTCAAAATCACACCGAACACAAAGCACCATTTCAAACAATTGGAAAAGCAAAGCAAGTGATCTAAGCAAGTAACTAAGAGCCCATGGAAAACCATGGATGAAAAGGGTGCTAGCACCTTTCCTTTTCATAATCTACCCCCCGAACTCAAGAAAACATCCCAAAGGTCTTTCCTATGCTTTTTTACCTTTCCTTTTGGATAAAATAAAAGTCGGTGGCGACTCTTACTAAACCGAAACATTTGCGACAAAATGCAAAACCTCAAGTCAGTTCTCCCACCGTATCACAAATGTCAATTAAGAGTGAAGTCATAAGAAAACACATATTAAAGACATCTAACAAACCTAATGTATCACCACTAAGCATATTCTAAAGCTAAGGCAAGACTAGGTCAAAACCAAACCCTAACATGTTCCTAAAGGTGAGTGAAGCACAAGAAAGTGATAGATGAAGAAGGAACATGTTTAGAAGGTGTCAAAGAATAAAAGCCAGTAGCAAATGATCTCTAAGATCACACATTAAAACATCACAAGCATAGAGAAAAGAATGCATACATATCACACAAAGATAATAGTCAAAGGAGACAATTAAACAATGTTCAATTTAAGAAGTAAATATCAAGAGGAAGAGAGAGC
Organism: Vicia faba; assembly: GCA_948472305.1. Taxonomy (NCBI): domain Eukaryota; kingdom Viridiplantae; phylum Streptophyta; class Magnoliopsida; order Fabales; family Fabaceae; genus Vicia; species Vicia faba. Next base: position 14,344 of record CATIWC010003220.1, on the reverse strand, counting down.
ATAATTGAAGAATTATGCAATGTGTGACTGTCGTAACCGGAAAAAAATAACGAGTCTCTACCACTACTTATTTCCTAACAACGGGTGAATAATGGAATAACCCTAATTGTACAGAGATTATAAATTCGTGCTTCGTTTTAGATGAAGAGAAGATGTTAGGCACCCTTGATCTACCTTTTCCACAAGGATATCCCAAGGTTTAGGCTAAAGGTTATAAATAGCGTTTTCAAGCGTTACTTATTATATTTGAGAAAAAAAGGGTTTAGTTTTTTTAATTAGGGGACTCGCCACAGTTTTTAACTCGCAATCCTACGTATCCTCTTATGAGGAATCAAAGTCTCAATTCGTAGTTCGTAGTGTTTGGTTAGTTATTTTTATGGACTGTGGAAGTATTTTGAACTAATCCTTGAACCAAGTCTTGGTTAAAAATAGCGGAATCGTAGACGCAGTTCGCAGTTAATATAAAAGATTTCCACAATCATTTTGAAAATAATATTGAATTTTATGTTAGTAGAAAAATGGTTAGTATTTGGTTGGTTAGCTATTTTAGAGTGTATGATGCGATATGAGAAAATAAATTTGAATGAGAAAAAAAGGTTTAATGCAATTAAGAAATAGGGTTAGTGTTTTAGAAAATATTTAATTAATAAATAACTATTTTCTAATTATTAAAAATATGTTAAATATTTTTAATAAAAAAATTAATAATTATTTCATAATTGTGCAAAAATTTTAATTTAATGCAAGTTGCTAAAAAAGTATATGACAATTAATTAAATTAAATTAAATAAGAAGGTAAGATAAATAAAATTAATTAATTAAATTTAAAGGGGTGTAAAAATTAGGACTAGGTGGTGTATTGGAAAAAATATTTAGGCCCAAATGTAAATTTGAGCCCAAATAGTAGGGGAGCAAATTGTAACTGGAAAGCAAAACTGAGAGGTGTGAATAATAAGGGCTCAAGTCCAGAATTTGGACTTGGCCCATTATGAAGGGGGTATGAATTATGGTTATAACAAGTAAAGGGAAATATGGGGGGTGTGCTTAAGAATGGGCCTGGCCCAAACGAAATATGAGAGAGCCGTTGGGATCTAACGAGGTTTCACCCATTTGATTATGATCAGGAAATACCCTGAGGTTAACCCAGAGGCTTCGATTAAGAGTAAGAGGAATGGATGGATACGATGAAAATTTGACTTAGGGTGCATGATAAGGGACGCACATAGAGTCACTGTATAACGATCAGTCACGCGGCCAGTTAATGGCCACATGTTATGAATCTGAAGAGGCAGAGGGAGATTATAACGTGATCTTATCTAAGATTTCCTTTCATTCACATAAAATCCTTCTCCCTTTTTACCCTTCTCTCTCTCTTAGTCATTCTTTTTTCTTATTTAACACCGCAACAACAACACTAAACCACCCCAAACCCATAATCAACCTTAACGACGACAACCCTAAGTCCCAAAACCCTATAATCGCAGAAAACAAACTCAACAACAATAGAAAAACTCAAGCTGAGTATTATCAAATTACCTCATCCTCTACGAATCTTCTAGCTTCCTTCTGATTTCTCCAATTGGCTCTTCTAATCCCTTTCTTCTCTTTTCTTCGCAGGTACAAGGAACGGTGAGAACGACGCAAATGAGGACTGACGGATCTAGGGTTTCAATTCTGAAACCTAGATTTCCAAAGAGGAAGCTTTGGTGATGGAAGTGGGATTCTCGACCACCGATTCAAGCAGCAGGGCTTCTGAATTTGTCTTCTTCTCCTTCTTTCCTTCTTCTCCTTTTTTAGTTTCCTTTCTCCTCTCTTAGATTTTAAGGGCTTTATATAGTGTTTAAGGACTAGACGAATTAGGAAATTTAGGGTGTGATTTGCAGTTACTCTTAGATTGATTCTGTATTTTAGGTTAGATTAGGATTTGATTTGCAAATTACTGAGATTTGATTAAGATTTTGTCGTAAATTAGAGTTAGGTTTTAAAGATTGATTTGTTTGTGAATTGATTTAGATTAGAAAGATTTTGTTTATAAATTGATGTATTTTAATGAATTTGTACTATGATTTATTTTCATAAAAAACTAATATTAGATTTGATTTGTTAAGGAGATTTGATTCCGTTTTATGTTTCTGGATCTGGCTTGTTAGCTTAACGAAGAAGATGATGAATAACGCCGCTTGCAATAGGGTTTCGTACCACCGTGTTGACTTTTGGTCAAATAATCCATTAAAATATAAAACAAATAACAATAATATTTATAATAATAATAAAATAATTATTTTAATAATCAAAATAACTAAGGGTTGGTAATAACAGGATACACAAATGTTGACTCTTAGTCAACTAAAATATATACATTAGAAAGAAGAAAATAATAATATATAAAAAAAGAGACAAAAATAATTGAAAAGGGTTGACTTCGGCCAACCCCATAATCTAAATGATTTGATTCAAACCAAATATGAGCTTTAATTCAATATGGGGCCATTTTGATTTAAAAAGAAGAAGCAATGATCCCTTATTAAAACGTACACCCCCTCTTAAAATTAAAAACTATAAATTTAAAAATCCAAAAAATATTAGAGAAATGATTATCAGAAATAATTGATCATTACCAGTAGGGAAATTTTTGGATATGACAGTGACTTGTATAGTAAGTTAACTCAAGATGAGATTCAAGAGTAACCAAGTAAGAAGATGAAACTTCATACACAAGAAAAGTCACCTAGTTGATGAACAACATCATCTAAGATGGATAATATTTGTCTTAAATCAAACAATATTGATGAAGATCAACTAAGAGTGCAATGACATCGTGTGTATCATAGGATGATGATGAATCCCTCACAAGATATCAATCATGAATTTAAAACCTCAAGAATTGTCAACAAGATGACATACTCAAGTATCATGATATATGATAAAGTATAGTCCCTTTGATGCATATAAGCAATATGATATAAATAAATCAAATTCAATGTTCTTAGATGTTATGGGTAGTAGCCAACATCAAGATAAATTCATAGGACATGGCACAAACGTTCACGAGGCAATCATTAGACAATGATGCTTAAAACTCAAGTACAATAGAGAATATAGCTTCTTATGTATCACCATGTTGGTTAGCAAGTGAGTGATTAAACAAGGATCAAGTAAGCGTGAGAAATGAGATGAGGAGAGAGGTTAAGATCAAAGATTAAACACAAAAATATTGGACTCAAATTTCTTAAGAAAGATACATCACACATCATACATAAATTAGGTCAAAACAAAGAATGTGGCTACTAACTTGTCATCATGATGAATTGACAATGAAATGTCAATCAAAGAATCAAAGGAAAATTTATTTATATATCATAAGACATGAGGTTAGAAGTATAAGTAAAGGGATTTCAACCTTTTTGGATCAATGATACTCAATTGAAAATGTACAAACACATTCTCCTAAACCATGATCACAAAAGATAAGTAAATGGCTTCTAAACATATGTGAGATGTTAGAGCACTTGAATGGTTCATAGACATGAAGTAAAGGCTCTACACATGCTAATGAGAATAAGATAAATAAGAATGAAATTGGTTCTTTATAGGTTGCACAATTGCATACCTTGTATCTCAAGCAACAAAGAAGTAAGTTCAAAATAGTAAGGCAAAAGTTCAACATGAGAAGTGTGGAGAAAGGTTGATCTAATGAGGTCAATTGATTCTCAAACCCTAAAGGGGTTATTCTTTAAATTATCATTCCCCAACCATGGATCAATACACAAAGGAATTCACAAAGTGACTCCAAATACCAATCAAAACACCAATAATTCACATACAATGTTTAAATAAAAGAAAAATAAGAAAAGGATCAATACACTCAAACAAAAATATTTCAAGCATCTTAAGACCATCAAAAGTCATAATCAAGTGTTACCACACAATCAAAGATGAAGAAAAATATAAATAGGAATTAAAAGATGGGGACTAGCTCCACAATGTATCCAAACAAACACACTCAACAAACAATTTTCAAATAAAAGAAATTTGATCAAGAAAAATGGGAACAAATCATACAAGAATCAAAAAACATCCCTGAGTATCATCCTATTTTTTGCACATGTTTTATATCAAGGAAAAGTTGAAAATAAAATTCAAATAGCAAGGCTAGTTATAAACAAAGCCAAACTAGACATATTTTACCATAAAATGGATAAAAAATACCAAAAAAGAAAATAATAATGAGAAAAAATTATCAAGATATTAAAAACATACAGAAGTATGTCAAACATATTTTTCAATATTTTTTATGTCACTGGAATACTTAAAATTAAATCAAAACTTGGACACTAGCCATGAAAGGCATTCAATGAAGCACACTTGAAAAGAAAATTTTCAAACAATGATAAAATCAACATATAAAATTATTGAAAAATCACTTTTAGTGTCTCAATATATCCACAAATATCCACAAATTAACTTGGAATTTTCATATCAAGGAAAGATAGAAAATGAAGGTGAAACTTCTAACCTAAGCAAGAAAAGACCAAAATATATGTTCATCTTCAACAATTTTAAAATAAAACAAAAATGGATAAAAAATATAATAGTCATCTATGGAAATCAAAAGACATGAAAAATATTTTTGTATATTTTTTAGGTTAAGGACTCTATTAAAATAAAATCAAAATTTAACCTAAACCAAAAATTTAAAGAAAATGATGCATTCAACTAATTGATTTAATTAATGCACCACGAATATTCTAAAAATGAAATAAAAATCATTTCAAAAAGTAGAGTAAAAAATAAGTTCATAATACTTTTGTGTAATTTTTATGTGAAGAAAAATATTAAAACAGAATTAATAAACAAATGCAAATTAAAATAAAATTTGAAATAAATTAGATCTACTACAACTGTTATTTACAAAAGGCGTTGTAAAAAGCAAACTATGAACATGTCCAATTGAAACCAGGCGCATGGTCGTCCCAACCACCGTGCCAAAACCCTAACACATTTCATCAAACGGTTTTATAAGCAATGTTCAGAGCTTCATATCTCTCTGAATACTCCAGGAAATTGAGTGAAATCAAAACCAAAAGTGCAGATCTCGTGGCACATAAGAACATATGATCAATTAATTCATCAATCGATAATTGAATCACGAATATAATCGTGTGAAAAGTCAGGGATTCAAACATTTTTTCAGAAATTCAAAATGACAAAACAAGTTCAACAATCACAAATCCACATACTTCACACCTATTGCGCGGCCAACTAATGCACATGAACATGATTATATCATTATGAAGCTTAGCATGAAAGATATTCAAAGTTTGAGAGAACTTACCTTGAATGTGAAAAATAAATTCATGATTCTTGAGCTTGCAAGAGATTAGAAACCCGAAACACTTGTTCTTCGGACTTCAAGAGTGAATCAAAAAGTAAGAAATAACAACTTGCTTGAGAGAAGAAGTTGGAATTTGAAGAACTTGATTTGGATGAGAATAAAGAAGTTTTGGATCTACTTTCTCTCTCTTAATGTCTCTTTCTTTTCTCTTGTGTGTATTGAAATGTGTGTGAAAGAGAGAGGTGTGAGGTTGTTTTTATAGTGTGAGGAGAGTGTATAAAGACTTAGTGAGCAAGCAAAACCGTTGGAGGGGCAACATGGACAAATCTGTCACATTTAGTGAGAAAAGGTGTGATGTTTGATTTTATCCACAAATGAGTGATCGCATGCTGCATTTTTGGAGTGAGAGTAAAATAAGGAATGTACTATGTATGAGCTGGTAGAGAGGAAATAAATTATTGAGCACATGAGAGAGGAATTTGAGAGAATTTGAAAATGTTGACATTTTTGGCAAAGATGCCATTTCGTGAGTATGATCAATATGTGAATGGTCTGGCCAAAAGGAACAAACGAAAGAGATCAAAGGCGTGTACGTGAGGTGTATACCAAGATTTATGCAGTATATTTTTGTATTATGTGCATGAAATGACAAATGGGGTCAATTCATGCTACAAACACAAAACCTCTTTCCCTCCCAACCTTATGCTAATTTCTTTCTCATCTCTTGGCCAATAGGATTGACATTGAGCTCTTTAGAAAGCTCACAACATGATGAGAATTTCTCATGTTGATGGAAAGTTGAAACAAGGTCTTGAAGTCCCTTAATTTTGGCCATGAACATTGCCTCTTAAAACTCTCCATGCATGATGTTGCAACAATCATGCAATGTTCGAGACCTTGCCAAAGTGACAACCATAACTTTAACTCATTATATCTTAAATTGTGCTCATAAAAGTGGGACACAATCTGAAACAAAAATGATGGTAGCAATTCCCTCTCTAACTTTTATGTCAATTACAAATCCAAACAATGCTTAAATCATGGAGAAAATTGAGCTTAAACCAATGCCTTACGCCTGTTAGACAAAGTCCTGGCCTGGCACGCACAGGCTTCTCATACTGGGCAATTTTGTAGCTTGGAGCCTAAAAACCTAATCATCATATCTCTCTCCATAATTCACCAAATGAGATGATCCTTGATTCAAATTTGAAGAATAAGTTCTAAACTTCATCTTTCATGTTTGGAAATTTTTTATTTGAGTCCAAATGAAACCCTAAAAATGGCCATGAAGAAATCTCATTTTATGCACATGACTTGAATTTTTTTACTAAGTGTCAATTTTTTTAAGCCATATAACTTTCTCTCCTTTCACTTTTTGGATTTGAGCTCACAATAACAAAGTTGAAGAATTTTTCTTCCTCTTTCCAACCATGTAAATTTTGCAATTTTTCAATAAAAAATGAAGAAATTATGGATTTTTGAAATTCAGCCTTATGATTTTCCATACTTAGCAAATTTTCAATTTTCACCAAGATACCTTCATGAACAAGTTAACTTCAAAATCCATATTTCTCTTGAATTTCTTCAACCATAGGCCATGTGATGTTGAAACATGATCATTGACTGTAACTTTCACCATAAGTCTTTTTGGTCAACAATTGACTTTTGCTCAAATGAGTGTTTTACCCCCAATTGATCAATTGAATTACTTCCAATCAAAATTGGTGCTCAATTATTCAATCATAGATGCTTAGAAACATGTAGAGAAACATAGAATCAAGTCTTGCCCAAAAGTCAAATATTTCCTGATTAAATCCAAAAACCCTAATTTTGGTCCTTTGTGCTAGGAGATGATGATCCAGTCTCAAAACCCTAATTCCAAGGAACATGATGAGAAATTATTTGAAAAAATATGTCTCATACAACAATGAGAGGATATTGCTTCATAAATTTGGCCCACACAAATATCAAACACTCCATCTGGCCAAAACCCTAATCTCAAGGGATGAATATGAGAATAGTGACTTACTTTAATACTCTTGCAGTCTTCAATATTCTGATGAATCAAAGAGACAATTGAATTGTCTTGAGGTATGATAAAACCCTTGTAGCTTGATTGATTTAAAGATTGAGGGCATGAGACCCTTCTTGCACTGATTGATAACACAACCATCTTCCATAGCTTGCAGAGGAACTTGGGATCCAAGATACCTTGATCCTATACAATGTTTGAATGCATATGATGAAACATAAGCCTTTAAAGTTATAAAAACAAGAAGGTAAATTTTGGGGTGTAACACTTTCGTACTTCCTTCTGATGTACAACCTTCTTCTTAAAAAACTACTGCACCTCTGTCAAAATTTTAGAAGCAATCAACTTCCTTTTTCTTAAGGGCTTGTACATACTTCCTTTTGGGGCTCCAGGAATGTAATTAAAGGTCAGAATAACTCAAGTATCTTCCCTGACACTGTTGATGAATTCTTGGATAAACTCAGGATTTTCTAGCTTGGTGATATAAGGAAAATCATCAATGAAGGTCGTTTTGACGTTTCTGATTCTTAGTCTAGCTATAGGTTGCACCACATATTTCTTCAGAATTATCTTCATATTTCCCAGGACAGCAGCTGAAAGAATATTACCAACAGTTACTTCTAAATCTTTTGTATCACCATAAGCCATCAAAGTCTCAATCAGCCTACTCTGATGAAACAACTCAGAAAGAAGCCTTGCATAAGGAAAATTCTTCTTATGATTCTTTTTGGTCTATTTGATAGCTTCACACAAGTCATTGAAGATGTATGCAGGTAAGTTGATTTTCTTAATATTGATTAAAACTAGATAAAATGTTTGTGATTCCAAGAGATTTGGTCAATACTCACTTCTCTTGGAATCAAACAACTTATCAAGATTTTGAACAGATTCTCAGGCTCAATATTCGTGTTATTCACTTTACCATAACCATCATAGTTGAGGAACAAAAGTTTCTTAATTACACTAGATTCTTTGTTGTTGTCTTTTATGAACAGTGCACATCTTCCAGTGTTATACATACCCAGAAGTTTGGCAATGTGACTTTGAATGATGGTCACATTAATTCCCATCACAACATACTTGATTTCCATATCTTTGAACTCATCCAAACCCATTTTAGCCCTGGATTTCCCTTTGAAATCTTCATTCCCAACAATCTTTTGGATTTCTTTAATAGCAGCAGTTCCTTCATCATATACCTAAGCCCTAACCCAAACATATTTACCCAAGAAGGGGTAGGTTTGACCACTTAGCATATCAATGAAGTTCATCCACCCTTGGTGTTTGAAATAATATTTTAAAGGATATCCATTAACCCTAAAGGATTCGAAATCAACAATCTGCTCTATAATTAGCTTAAGATCCTCCTTTATTATGGGTTTGATATGAAGATTATTCTTAGATTCAACAATCAAAGAAGCTTGATGAGAAGATGAAGTCGAAGCCATTGCAACGAAGTTTAGGGTTTCTACATGGGTATATTAAAAATGGGTTATTTTTTGGAGATGGCTTGAGAACAAAAGTGTGAGTAGTGAAGTGGAAGAGACAAATGCGTGAGTAATGAATAAAGTGCTTTGATTGAAAACTAATTTTTTGAATCAAACAAAACTTAATGACTAAGGAAGCGGGAAGCACAAGATTCAAGAAAACTCATCATTATCTGAAGGTTTTTACCCAACAGTTAACACACATGTCATAAAACTTTTCATATATGTGGAAAATAAGTGGACATATGTTAAAAAAAGTTTAATAGATTATCCACTTAGGTTCTATCAAAGACACGTCACTAGATTATGAGTGTCATCAGCTGAAAGTATCATAGGCTACTTTTCATTAGGATTTCACTTAGAGCCTTTGAACATATTAACTTTTGATCACTATCAGACTCTGATTCTCCATTCATAACAAGAACCATTCCTTTACAAAAACACACGTACAAATTTTTTGTGCTTAATTCTAGAATGTTGAATAGGATTTTTGTCAATGACACACTCTGCGATGTTTTATGTATATCATCTTTTGCTCGGGTGTGAGACTCTTTCTGTCAGCAATAATTCCTACTCCATCAATTGGAAATGAAATGCCATCTTCAAAAATTTTCCACGACTTATCATGAAGGCATATGATGCGAGTGTACATCTTGCTTTCCCACCATTCAAACTTGTCAGATCCATGGTTTTAGGATTTGCAAATTTTTTTCTAAAACATGGTTCACAACACGATGTTGTGTGAGATGCCCTAACATGTTGGTCAGTCTACATTGAAGACAGACATTCTGAAAAATGTTGTGAAATGTTGTACCAGAACATAAATACATGTTGTTTTATTCTTGATATATTTGACTTGATTCTGTGAGATTCCTTTTGGATATATCTCATATATTTGTGCAGGTCAAGAAGATTTAATCTGGAACATTTGATTTGATCTCCAACTGTACATAAGTTACTAAAATTTGATGTTGAGACAATTAGGAAACTTGATGTTTTGTTCCAAGATTTAAGGAGATTTTTCTGCATAATTGGTGCAGCCCTCATCTTGTGGATAAATTTTTTTTTGGGTGGAGATTACGAAGCACATGGACTACTGAGGTGTATTTAAAGAAATTAACTAGCCCTAATTTCATTAAGAACTTTATCAAAAATAAGAGGAAGCTTGTTTTTCTAGAGTCCTAGGGTTTGAGGGTCCTTAAGGGAGTTTCTGTTTTTGTATGTCACTCATGTATCTTTTGATACATTGAGATTGATTATTTTTCTTAGTTAAAAGATTTTAAACAAAATTAAGTATTGTTCTCACTCGTGAGCTTTTAAGTAAAGAGTTGAGTATTGTATTTGAGGTGTAGTCTTCTATTTGGTTCTTTTGATATTGTTACTGGTTTGTGACTGATTTTATCCTTAAGGTGATTGTGGGAAGTGAGGGGGGATTCTCATATCTAGGAGGTTCCTAGGTATAAATTACATAGGGTAGAGATTAGGTGATAAGTTGTAAACTGGGATTGTTTAGGCTTTGAACTAACACTATTATAGTGTATTTCCTTCCTGGCTTGGTAGCCTCCTGAGTAGGAGATGTTTCACCGAATTGGGTTAACAATTAACAATGTTAATTTATCTTCAACAATTTATTTTTATGCATAATTCATCTTCTGGAAGTTCATGTATCAGGACCAGATGTCTTAACATCTGCATTAACATTGTGTTTGGTGTTGGGACATCAGTCTTGACATCTGTCTTTAAAGTGCTTGAATTTCAAAATTGAGTAGAATCTTCACTGAAGATTGGAGGTCTAGCAATACAGTTAGTATTCTTAGAGGCATTATAATCATGATTCACATTATGATGACCAGAGTTACCTTCAGATTAAGGCATACCAGCAAACATGTTTTTCTCACAAGATCTTTTCTATATCGATGTTAAGTGTTGGAGCATATCCAGGCGCTCAGATACCAATTAAAGGTGAGAAAAACACAAGAATGAGGGGTTGAATTGTGTTTCCTTTTTCTTTCTTTTTCAAAATCTTTTATCAAATTCTTACCACAAAGTTCAAAATATGATTTAGGGTAATTTGTTTGCAGCAGATTAAAAAATATCAGAGTAGAGAGTAAGAGAAAGAGAGACACAAGTAGTTATCCCGGTTCCTCCTTCAAATCATGAGTAGTCCATACCCCTTGTACTACAAGAGATTTTTACTATAATTACAACTGATTACAAATTTCTCAAGCACACAAGTAAGAGACCTCCTTTGCTCAAACACATAAGTAAGAGATTTTCAATGCTCAAGCATACACACAAGAGACTTCAGATGCTCAAGCACATAAGCAAGAGACTTCAAATGCTTAAGCACACAAGCAAGAGACTTCTACAATTTAACTTAGAAAGAAATAATGTTTTGAGTATTACACTTGATATACAATCAGAGGTGTAAAAATAATACAACGCAAAAGACTCTAAGACTTAAGAATTTCTAGAATAGACAAGTGTTAAGAAATTCTAATGTAAGCTTATGCTATTATTTTGATAGTGTAACAACAATTTAGTTGTCAAGGCGCAATGTTATTAATTTCTTTAGATCTTCAACTCCTTTAAAAGAGGAACTTAAAAGAGTTGTCAAAGAAGTAGTACAAAAGCGTCTTTGGAGAAGCTCAGAGACGTTAAATTATTGCTTCAAATGGTTAATTCCTGGAAAAACACTTTTGAAATTACTTTGATGCAAATGGAATCATCCATTCCATATCTGCTTTCTGAGAACTTGAAGCTTCACATGATTAAAAGAGGATAAATTGCTTTCTTAGTCTGGTAATGACCAATCAGAGTTTCTTGATCCAAGAACTTTGACTGAATTTAGAGTTTAAGTCTTTAGAAACTGGATCTTCAGAGATTGACTTACTTCATAGTTTGAACCTTCAGTGTCTAGATCTTCAGAGGTTGACTTTTTTCAGAGTCTGATCTTCACATGTTGACCTCTTTAGAGTCCGAACCTTCAGAGCCGGATCTTCAGAGGTTGACTTTCTTCAGACTCTGGTCTTCAAAATTTGACCTCTTTAGAATCTGATCTTCAATTTTTAATCCTTCAAATTCTAGTTCTTTCAGCTTGTTCAATTTCTAGTGCTAAGACTTAGTTTCTAACACCATTTTTGTCTATGGTCCTGCACACTTGAACATACATCAATGTACCCAATTGTTATTGAAATACCTTGTTTTCATCAAAACCTTAGAGATGTCGTACAGACCAATTCTGTTCCAATAGAATGCCATCCTTATGCTTTCCAATCAAAATAAACAAGCATAGGTTTCATTGAAACCTATTCTTTCATGTTGATTGTATCCCTTCTTAACAAGAAGACTTTGATTCTTAAAAAAAATTCCATCTTCATCGAGTTTGTTGTGAAAGAACCGTCGGGTACCAATCATTTGATTAGTTGAAGCTTTATGCACAAGTTCTTAAACATTGTTTCATTCAAATTGATTTAACTCTTCTTATATGACAAGAGACCAATGTTCTTCAATAGTATCCTCGTCAATTCCTTTTAGTTCAATTTGTGAAAGAAAATCTACAATGTTACATACCTTGTTAACGGAGTGTTAAGTAGTAACTCTCTTAGAAATATCTCTAATGACATTTTGAATAGGATGGTCCGTAGGCGTCCTCCATTCCTTTGGAAGATCTTGATGATCAATGGGAGTTTCCTTATGCTAATATTTGTTCGATCCATGGTTTTATGATTGAAAGCAATTTTGCTCAACCATGGTTCACGACAAGATATTTGGACATATGTCTTAACATTGGTCAGACATCACTGAAGACAGATGTTCTAACAGATGTCATAATATGTTATACTAGAACATCAGTATATTTCAGGTTTTTAAATCCTGGAAGATTTGTTTTTAAAATATGAGATTCTGAATGATTTTAGTTTTCATATGGTCGCATCCAAACAAGGATATTTTAGGAACACCTATTTGTTCCAGATCTGCACTTGTTTAATAAAAAAGAGACATTTTAGGAAACATGTGATATTGATCCTACTTTTTGTGTAGAACATTTTGCAGTATATTTGTAGTTGCTGTTTTAGATATGCATTTTATTTAAATGAAGAGCCCAAACCCATGCATCTCATAAAGTTATTTAAAGCAAGTTTCGAAACCTAATTTGGTAACTAAGCCATATATTGAAATAAGAATTTTAGTGTTTAGTGTGTTCTTTGTTAATTGTGATTCACTCTATAGTAGAGTTGGACTGTGTTTATTGTGAGCAATTATATTATTAATTTAATATTAGAATCGAACTTTGTTTGAGTTGTACACGTGTATGTTACTCATGTATCATATTGATACATAGAGTTTGATCGATTCTTCATTGTTCATTGTTCTCAGTCAAAAGCTTTTAAGTAAAACTGTGTTCTTCTATTTTTGGTCTTTTGTTATTGTCACTTAGGTGATTGTGGGAAGTGAGAGGGGGTTCTTATATCTAGGAGGTTCCTAGGTAGAAGTTGCATAAGGTAGTGGTAGGTGGTAAGTTGTAAACTAGGATTGTTTAGCTTTGAACTAATACTATCATAATGGATTTCCTTCCTGGCTTGGATGTCCTTAGAGTAGGTGAGTTGCACCGAATTGAGCTAACAATTTATTATGTATTTTATCTTTTGCAATATACTTTTGCATAATTTATTATTTTGGTAAAAGTATTCTGTCAGCAGAAAATATTTTAACATCTGTCTTGACATTGTATTTTTGGTGTTGGGACGTTAGTCTTAACATCTATTTGAAAGTTCCAGAATTTCAATATTGAACTTGCTCTTGATTTGGAACTTAATCTTTACTTTGTTCTACTTCTTGGTCTTTATCCTTTTCTTCTAGGTTTGTCTTTTCCAAGATGCTTGCACAATCAAAAACTTTTATTTCTATAGGTTTAAGGTTAATTTCATCAAAGATAACCCTAAAAACTTTGCTCAAAGTAGAATATCCTATTAATATGCCTTCGTCAACTTTTTCAAGATTATCCACTACTATAAATAAGACACTTGGTTAAATAATTTTACATCAGGTCCGGATTTGCACCGTTGTGGAAAAATACAGTGGTAATTTGATAAATAAAATATAATTGTTATAAAGAATTTGACATCGGATTTAAATTTGATCTGATGTGAAAAAATGTGATGGTAATTTGATAAATAAAATAAAATTTTATTATAAATGATTTTACATCAAACCTAAATTTAAACCAATATTAAAAAAACGAGATGATAATTTATTAAATAAAATAAAATTTTATTATAAAATTTTAAATCGGTCAAAGACTTGCGCTGGTACCTCCTCAAGGGATGATCAGAAGAACGCTAAATATTTCCGCCAGTGGAGCCGCTCGACCCGGAGGTCATGCTGATCCCAACGAATACCAACATTCAAGAATTAGGAAAAATGGATTTTCAGGAAGCTGTGATCAATTAGAAAGATTCTCAGAGTAGATATCGATGAGACTTTTTA